>JASAMY010000286.1:0-33430 GCA_030248085.1 Paralinhomoeus sp. GSCO2_6 | reverse complement strand
GTCTCGTACTTCGTTCAGTTACGTATCCTTAGATCAAGTACCATCGGTAGTCAACCTCCAGTACTTTTCTAATGTTTTTCACTCTGTCAAAAAAATGATAAAAGTGAATGTTTTGCGACCATTCTGTGGTTTTTTTTTTGCTTAAGATGCCAAGTAATGATATTTAGACTCTGCTTTGACCAAAAGTGCATACTGAGATGTTATTTTGGTTGGCAAATTCTCATTATCGGCATTTACATTTCCACTTTTTGAGCGGACCAGCCAGCAGCCACTCTGCCATTTGTGTGGCTTCAACTCTATAACTTCGGGAGCGTGCAGCAAGGCTGTCACACAATCGACATCCACTGTTTCTGGAGGCGAGCCCAAGGCACGGCAGCTGTGGAACGAGATCTTGGATGGGAACATCTGGAGCGACGCGAACAACATCAGGGCCTACAGCTTCTTCGTGCGTTGCTCGGCCCTTGATTTACATATGCGTTACCCTGAGTTTAATGCAATTTATATTCTTGAAATGAAATGACAGCGAAATTAGGGTGAAGAGATTAGCCGTACTCATAGCTTTCACTGGGTAAAGAATTGCACAATGGAGACATTTTTACAGTGCTGGCATAATGATTCATTACACGTTTGGCCGGCGCAAGTCACTAAAAAGAGAAATAAAGGAGGCTTAGCCTACGTGATCATTTTTCAACTCCCTTAGTTGCAGGCAATTTACTTCGGCTGGCCGCTGGTCGTCAGGCCTACTCTGGAGCTGGGGTCGCCCGACCTGATATCTCGTTTGAAGTCCCTCAATTTCGATCTGATCGTTTCTTGGATCAGGAAATTCAACCTTGGGTCACATTCTGGCCAATACAATTGGATCTTCCCTACGTGCTGCTGTCGATGAGCATCGACAACCGATTGACCGACGTCGCCGCCGGAAACCCCACGCCGTTCGCCTACGTGCCCCGACATCGCGATCGACAACTACTCGGACCGCATGGGCTTTCCTGGAGAGAATGGGTAACGCCATATTCCACATGATCTATACTGGTGGGTCAGTGGGACTGGCGACTGACAGGCGATCGCCTGACGCATGGACAGGAGGTACAGTTACTCGCAGGGACGCACACCATGCACAGAGCTCCAGAATCCCAGCGTCCAGATCCCTCTTTGGTCAAGGGAGGGTCGGACGCGCTCTTCAATATCTTCTCTGGAACATTTTGATTTTGAGAGGCCCGGAAGATAAACGTAACATAGCGAGAATAAAGTTGCCATTGGCAAATGTAGTCGTGGGTTTCTGCAGGATTGAGCGGAGGATTGCAGTGCACAACCACTCTCAACAAACAGTCTCCCCCTGACTCCCCACAGCATAGGTCCCAGATACGCAAACGACATGTCGTACCGGTACCTGCATATACAGTATCCAAGTATGCAAATACCAAGTGAGTGAGCGATTGCGCGCCGCCCGACACAGGCTACAGCTACTGGCGAGGCTTGCAGTTGATAGTGAGCTGGTTCACGGCGTGGAAGGAGGCACGAACTTCTGCCCAAGATGGTCATGAGGATGAATCACGACTTCTTCGACTTTCCCAGACCCAAAGTGCGCCAACCAACGTTTTCTACGTCGGCCGCAGAGGATACGGTGACGTTTTATGTACACCTATTTGACTGTTTGGTTGCTTTCTTTGTCTTTTTGGGCATCAGCCAAAAAGAGTAAAAAAGGGAAGAAGGTTGCAATAGTGGTTCTGAAGATGCCTGAGCAAGGCCTAGGTAATTTTAAGCCTAAGCCTACGCCTGAGCGTGAGCCTAAACCTAAGCCTAAGCCTAAAGCATGCATCTCAAACTGAGAAAATATTGTTTTGGGGGCAGAATAATGGGTTTCAGGCCTAAGCCTAAGCCCAAGCAAATCCCAATCCCAAACCTCACTGAGCCTAAACAAGGCCTAAGAAACTAAAGAAAAGCCTTATTTCACTTTCTTCCTTCCGATATAAGCCCGGTTTGGTGTCATTGCAACTGGTGTCTGCCGATTAGTCCGTTCCGCCCGTCAATTATTATTTCTTGTGATCTCCGATGAGCTTCTACCACACAACCGCTCTGTTTAGCTTCCCGACTTGAAGTCCTCGACGAAATCCAGAACTGTGGATGCCCAGAAAGTGTTGGTGCATTTTCGACGTTGGGCCAAAGGGAAATGCCTCCGAGTTTGACAGGAAAACTTGCCAAAGCATTTCAAAGGTTACCTGCGACATGCTACTGTAGACTGAAAATGCAAATGCAAATTTGTTCCCTTTTAGAGTGCCCAATATCACGTTCTATTGGCGCAACAAAGACAGAGTGCACAACTCTACAGACGGTAACATCAAGTACATGGAATGGATCAACTTTGGCCGATTTATGAGATTTCGAAAATTCAAATTGCTTTTCTATCCGGCTTAATTCAACGCCGTATAATTTTTAGACGACCCTGATACTTCTCTTTTCGTATCCCACGCTGGCTCTGCGGGTGTGCTGGAAGCTTCGCGCTACGGCGTCCCTGCACTCAGTGAGATGGCGTGCGTGCGTGCATGCGTGTACATGCGTGCGTGCATGCATGCGTGCGTGCACGTGTGCGTGCGTGCGTGCGTGCGTGCGTGCGTGCGTGCGTGCATGCATGCGTGCGTGCGTGCGTGCTTGAACCCGCTGCGTACATCGAAGTTCCATCTGAAAACGGTTTTGCATCGATCGCAGACGTCCCATTCAGCTTGGATCGCTGTGGCGTCAGCGGTAGAATCCAAAGAATGGGCTTTGCTTGGCGGGTGTGACAAGCATCTGAGGTAGTGACTGGCTCTGAACTAGACGTGTCGTTTGAAAGAAATACTGGACGAGAGAGAGGTCAGTGTCTGCTTTTTGTGAAACTCCGGTTTCGTAAATCCAATTTCACAGCCATTGTGCTGTATCGGTGGTTATAGTCAAAAATAAAGTTTTAAAAAGTTTTTTTTAACTCCAAATTATTTTTTACAGTTTAATTTCTCTATTGCTAATTTTGGTTGTCTAGTTTTGGTTATGTTACACATACGTACTGTACATTTGCCAATTGCATTTCAGCTACCAGCAGCGCCCGACAAAGTTCCGCGCAGTTTTATAAGGACGACAAGAAGCTGTTCCCAAGAATCCTATTGTTTATTGGTTGGAGTTCGCTTTAGAGGAAACACGCTGCAGTTGCGCCGACTTAGCCGTATGGGCCGATTTGTCAGCGTTCCCGTCTACTTTGGCTGCAACATCGCTTTAACGCTACTGATTACTCTGGTGTTTCTTCTCGCCTACAACTGATTCTAGGGTGCAATGCCAGTGTCCGTGTTATTACCGTGACCACTCCACTCTATTATCTGTGAATCGGGAAAACGCTGAAAAATAGCTGAAACTGACCTTGTGTTTATACCATAAGCACTATAATGAGCCCCCCCCCCCCTGAAGGCTAATTGTTTCGTTCCAAGACCGTAGGAGGGTGTATACTTCTGGGGATGGTTAATTGTAGGGTTTCACGGTCTGTCCATTGTATCGGTGGGAAACGAAATTGGGACTAACCGTTCCGAAGCAAAAATGTTTTCAATATGCATCTTTTAATTTAATTTTCTTTTTGAGTCTTGAAAAGTTATGGTGGAGATCCATTCAGCACGAATTCTGCCCTTTTTTTACTGTGTTTTACTGTATTTACTAAGTATAGCGGCAACATTTTTTTAATTGATTTTTGTTTTTATTTCTTCTCAATTTGAGTACAAGTGAGTGATAATAGTGCCTTCGCGTGTGCATGTTTTATATATTTTCCCACCGCCCTTTATCTTTTCGTTGCACCGCACTGGTTTTCATAAAAGAATTGTGTTCACCCGCCACACTGCACAGTGTTGTTTTCGCTACGTGCAGTTGTAACATCACGCGCCGCGAATACGCAGCGCACAATGGCTGGGAACGCCATTCCTTTTTGTTGCGTTGCTCTCTCGCAAACAATTGCGCTGCATGCGCGCAATGCACAGCGCACTGGCTGAGGAGTCTGGCAGCAGCGCCATGTTGTTCCCGTTGATGCGGTCACACGGCGTTGCGTGCGTTGCAATGCGTAAGCGCAGCGTTTTGGCGAGAGGCTTTGCCGCTTATAGCCTTCTGGTGGAAAAGTGATCCCTTCTGGTACGTGGCCGTTCCATCGGTGATCACGACTGCTTTGCCCGTGAGACTGACGAAGGTCATTGGAACAACGAAAATCGCTAACTTAATAGAGCAGACGAGCAAACGGCGCACCAGTTCTCAATCGACGCGTGGACATGCTGGGCCAGTAAAGCTAGTGGAATACGGAGAAGACGGAAGATCGTCTAGCGGCAGTGATCCGCTTTGTTCTCGCAAAGAAGAACACGCCCCAGGCACCACTAAGCCTGTTGCGATTTTTCATGTTCCTGTTAACACTCTCTATGAAAGCCTAAAGGCTAATTCCACCAATTAACGGTCTTCCCATTGGTCTCGGTCTCTGGTCTGGGTCTCGGTCTTGGCATGCTGGTATTGGTCTCGGTCATCGGACTTTGACCCATCCGAAATGCGACAACGCATTGCCTCCGGTCTTTCAATGATCTTCCGGTTAAATGCGCGCCTGTACAGCATATTAAAGAGCCTGCTGTGGCCCTTTTTTTCGACCTGTTTAGTCTCTTTATCTGACTTCCTCAGGAAACAAAAAAGGACACACGCAGTAGACGACGGGAACGCACTACCACCAGACAAACGGACAGACATAGTGCGGCAGACGCAGACCGCCGCCAGCGCTTCTGGCCGGACGCCGCTACAGGAGCTGTCAGTCAGCACCGCCGTCGACACCGTTGCCGCTGCTGCCGACGCTTTCGCTGACGCTGCCGCTTTTGCCGACGCTTACAGAAAATGTTGAAACAATGTCGTAGAGCCGTCCACCTCTAACATATATGCAAAGCGACGCAGGATTTTTTTCCGCCGCCGTGTCTTGAGCGACTGCAGCCATCGATGAAGCCGCCGTTTTTTTTGGATTTTTGGTATAAGAGCAGTCGTCAATCAACCAAGGAGACGGCGCGGCCTCCATCTGTTGAATACGACCCATAAACTCTTCCTTGTTTTTAATTTCGGCTAATTTCCTAGTCGCTTTACGCTTATGCGAATACCAACCGCAAATTCTTTGAGGGTGACGGCTATAGTAAAGTCGTGACTACGGTAGCGCGCGCGTCTCAGACACGGGTTAAATGAAGACCGATGAAGACCGGAGCAAAATGTTCAAAGTTCCCAACATCGTGGTCTTCTCTTGTTCTTAAGTTATCTCGTTCTTCACAGTTGGTCTTCGCTGTTTGGCATGGGAAGACCGAGACCGAGGAACGAGACCGGGACCGAGAACGATGGGAAGACCGTTAATTGTGAATTGGCCTTAAGAATTGAGATTGGGTAAACATGTGTTGAAACATGGTCTGATATCTCCCTGTAAAGTTCTTGTAAACGTCTGTTATGCAAATAACTGGCGGTTGTCAACTGCATTTGTCAACTGCTGAAACTTACAAAAATCTTGCGCGCATTTTCGATGGGGCATTGGGCTTAATTGACACTGTTAAGTTGCCGTTGTGGCTCTAAAACTCGGACGAATGAAACACGTCATTCTCGTTCGAACAACGCAAAGACCCGAACAATTCGGAATGGCCAATCGGCGGATTCGTATCGCACTGGTAAAAAAGATTCCTGCAGACATCTGGCGATTGTCGACAATGGCAATGGAAATATTTTCACCAGGGGGGACTGTTTACCTTGGCGCCTAACACCAGTAATATTTTGGGCATAGTGAATGTATCTCTTAATTAAAAATATTATTAAAACTGGAATGAGCAAGACAAACAGTCTCCCTCCTATATGCAAGCTGCTAATCACCCTATATTCGTATCAAACGGAAATGATGAACTACTCAACAAAAATTAATGGGAGGCTGTATTCATACGATGATCTTTGTGTGAGGGACGGTTGCACATATAAAAATTCTGCCGCTTACCTAGGTACTTTTGTTGTTTGTTTGTCTTGTTTTAGCAATGCGGCAAAAACATCTACGCCAATGACTGGCTGAAGCTTCTAAGCAAGGCGTTGGAGCTTCAAAATGACGGCACCAAAATTATACTGAACTACCCAATCGTTTCATTGAGTGGTCAAGCTTTGACTTGGGCAAGGTTTGGACTGATTGTTGAACGTACATTTCAACTCCCAATGGTAAGCAGCTCGTCAGAAGTTCAGTTCAGCTCGCACAGTTCACCGACGAACCGCAGTAGTTAGTTACATGTAGCTCTAAAATGCTGCTCACTGCGTGAGCCGTAAGCCACATGCTACATCAAACAGGTTCAATTCAAAATGCCTAGGTTTTGTATGGTGTTAGCGTCGACAAAGACGAGAAGGATCTTGTCAGCTAGAGCGGTTCTTCTCAGCTTTCCAACTGTTGTACCGCATTTGCTCAAGCATCAATGGAGGGACAATTAAAACCGGTTTGACAATCGGTTTCGAAGCTTTTTCGTGCGCTTTTGGAAGAAGCGCTCTGTTGAAAGTGGTGGTCTGGACTTCGCTGTGGCCGGTACATAAGTTCCCAGTTTTATTTGGGTTTTTACTGAACAGATTAGAATTCGAATCTGTTGAACTTTAGCAACAAACTCCTGAGAGACGAAGTGCCTCAGATTTTGAAAGAAATGCTGGTCTTCTTCATCGCTTCGATTGCTCTGCTTCTCATTTTCATTCTGTCGGCTGTTTCGTCATTCAAGAATATCAAGCACGTTTTGTTTCCGTTTTGTGCCATACATCCACGTGACTACCGCAGTTGATTTATTGGGATTGCCTATGTGAATTTAGATCAAAAATCGCAGACGGCCTTTTGGCAATCGTGTCGGTTATATTGTCAATCATAAGCGGGTTTGGCCTGTTGTTCTTTCTTGGATATGAAATCAATCCGATTATTGGAATCACTCCTATCATCGTCTTATCGATTGGTTTGTTTTTTTTTTGTTCTGCGCACTTGTTGACACAGAACATGTTCCAAAGATATGTACATGGGTATATATGCACCTATGCGGTATGTACGTGAATGCACAACAAGCGCAAACGTAGCACATAACAGAACCATGCACGCTACAGCTAGAGCATTCTAGCGTTAGACGACGCATTTCTCATCATGGAGTCTTTTGGATTAGTCGAAGAGCAGAGCACGATGGACACTCGCATGCGCGACACGCTGGAAGACTGCGGCGTCAGCATTTTGGCGACTTCGCTTACAGACACAATTTGTTTTGGTTTGTATCTTTGACATTCGGAATTGTCAATTGCAACATCACGCTGCATTCGCACAATTTTTCAGCCACGGGCTACCTCATAGCGCCGACGCAAGCGCTGTCGTCCTTTTGCCTCTTCACGGCTGTGGTTGTTGCGTTTGACTTTCTCTACCAAATCACCTTCTTCTGTGGGTGCGTCGCAATTCTCGAAAGTCGTCCGCGCTGTGCCAGCCAAACAAGCATCCAAGTGGCAGGTATACAGTATTTACGTATAGAAAAGACAATTTAGGTAAAAAATAAAAAGAAATTTAGGAATTTCTGTAAAACCGCGCGTGCTGCGCTTTTTGTACTTTCTGGTGGCTGACAAGCATGCGACGCTGGTATCAGTTGTGCTTTACACAGTTTATTCTGCAGTCTCATTGTACAGCTGTACACGCCTGAAAATCGATCTGAACCCTGCAAGTGCACTATCAGATCACTCGATTCACCAGAAGTACTTCAGATATGCAGGTTTGGAACCGTATAATGCAATGATAGATAGATAACATACCTAATAATGACGTGGCAGGTACGTTGTAGTTCGGTTCGGTTCGGTTTCATTTGGGCAATCCCAACACATCCCAAGGGACGTAGACAACTTTGGGGAAAGTCCAACGATTGGGGAAAGTCCAAGGACATTGGGGAAAGTCCAAGGATTGTAGTTGTAAATGTGTGCTTTTGAAAGTCCAAAAAGCATGCCTAAGCAAAGCATTCAGCAAACAAATGAAGTGAATTTGCGTGTTGTGTGATTCGATGAAATCTGAATCGATCGATTAGGTATCTAAGCCTGCGACTGATAAAGAATAGTTGGTTGTAGACAAATCATGCAAACTCTGCACGGCTCTGGCAAATGAATGCGTCCAAAATCCGTTTGTAGAACACCTCTAATATATTTACCGACACGGCATGTCAGTCGTTGTACAACGTGTAGCGTTTGCACATGTATAGCTTGCATGTGCATGTAAATCTGCACCTTAGAGAAATATTTGTGGTCTGAAAGTTGGCAAGTCAGCTTCTTTGTCATGCAACCACCAGACTTCCGAGATTTCCGCAACAGAACCAGAACCTTGAAGATGGTCGCCGAGTTACAAGGGTCTGCCTATGCTGTCAAGTAGTCAGCAGATTTCTTTGTTGACAAATACTTGGACTACGTGGCTTTCCGAGGCGTCACGGTGGAAGGGAACCGAACGGTAAGGAACTTTTACAAGAACAGATACTTGGGGTTCTTTCTGCACAGGGACAATTTGCTCTACAGCAAATTCGGAGGTTGGAAAGCGACGGACACGAACGCGAATGATGTTCTGCAAAAAACACCAATTACCGTAAACCCTATAATTAGCCCCCCGGGGGCTAATTTTTTGATTTGAGCTCTAGGAGGGTGTATAATTATAGGGGGGGGGGGGGGCTAATTATAGGGG
This sequence comes from Paralinhomoeus sp. GSCO2_6, assembly GCA_030248085.1. Taxonomy (NCBI): domain Eukaryota; kingdom Metazoa; phylum Nematoda; class Chromadorea; order Monhysterida; family Linhomoeidae; genus Paralinhomoeus; species Paralinhomoeus sp. GSCO2_6. The sequence goes on along the minus strand of JASAMY010000286.1, from coordinate 24,726 downwards.
GCTTATAAACTGGAAGTGTCGATGAGTGGGAAGATGTGTGGGCAAAAAGGCGCGTGGAGGCGATTTTTAAGGGAAAAAGGCGCTGTGCGCACACGTTGGTACACTCTAACACACTCTCACACAGTCTCACATGCACATACGTGTACATACATACACATACGCGACCATACATACACCCAGACGTGGAAACATGTGCCTTTCAACGATGGTTCATTTAGGGAGGGGGCGTAATTATAGGGGGGGGGCTTATTAACTCAAAGTGGTCTTGGGAGAGTGTATAATTATAGGGGGGGGGGGCTAATTATAGGGGGGGCTGAATTATAGGGTTTACGGTAGCAGAAAAAAACAGCGCACATCAATTGATCAGTTGATCACATGCAGACATTGTGTTTTTAGAACAAATCAAATTCCAAGCGAACGTCAGCGACGGCAAGCCGAATATCGAGTATATTCAGTTCTCAGTAACGTTCAATCGAATGGACACGTGGAGCAAGCGGGTGTTGGCCATGAGAGGTGCCTACCGATCAATTGCACGCTTTGGGCAATATTCGACTTTGAGCACTAAACAATACCGTAAATCCTCCAATGCAACCCCCCTCCAATTAGTGCCCCCCTCCAATAGTGCCCCCGGCTATGGCAAGGTTGAAATGATAGAGCCCCCCCCCTCACAATAGTGCCCCCGGGGGTAAGGGGTATGTTGTGCCATGGGCCTTTTATGGGCAAAAATATAGTGGTAGGTACATTTTACATTGTGTATACACACTACTACTTAACCAATAATAGTACGTTTCAGCAACTATTAACGGTAAATCAACCATTAAATGTGGCAAAAGTGATCAAAATCACCGAAAAATAGGCAATTTTGGCTGCGGAACTAGCATAACCATTCAAATTTTTTAGGTTGAAATAATAGAAGCCCCCTCCAATAGTGCCCCCCTCAAATAGTGCCCCCCCTCCAATAGTGCCCCCCGGTAAGGAGAGGTTGAAAAAAATAGTGCCTGGGGGCACTATTGAAGGATGAGGGTAGTTGGTGACACTAAAATAGCAAGGGGACACGATGAAATGATTTGCAGTTTGCGCGCACATACCGTAAACCCTATGATTATCTCCTCCTACTTTGTTTAGCCCCCAGTATAATTTCCCCCCCCCTCCCTAAACCGCGTTGAGTCTCCCCCCCCCCCCCCTTCATAGAAACGACTGCTTCGTACTGTAGTATCTTAGTTTCCAAAGAAAATAATTAGATTTCGTCACACATCATTCTCACGGTGTGTACCGCGCAGTGCGCGATCCATTGCTCGTGGTGTACTGTCTGTCGGTATGTTCAGAATGGCACCGAATCATCTCCTCCTACCCAGACCTAGAGCTTTACTTGTGGAACAGCGGCCTCGAGTACTCCCTAGAGCCCTACCAGCACCTCGCGCCTTCCTTTCTCCAAACAGTCGGCCTTCTTCTCCTCAGCATGTGCATCGTCTGCCCGCTGATCATTCGGAACGCGGTTGGTCAGCTTTCTGTTGGTGCTGCCGTAGTCATAGTCGCATTGAGTGTTAGTTTGCGGCCGAAGTCACGCTCTTTCCCCCTGAAATTGAGGAGACCCTGAGAAGGGGGTAAGGTGTCAGATCGCGGGCGCATGTAGTAATGATGAACAAATGTCGAAAGTGTGCACTGGTGACTGAGCATCTTTGCAACATTGCACGTTTAGAGAACATGCGGTCCAATTGAACACTGCGCACTACCGTAGTACCACTTGCGCACTACCATACAGGGCGGTAAACGCTTTTTACAAGTTTCCTGTGAAGAGCAAATTTGGGTTCTCTGTTAGCTGGGCGTGTCGGCCGTCGTCTTTCTGCTGCTCTCGATCTCGCTGGGCGTCGTGGGCTGCCTGCACCTGTGGGGCTGCAGTCTGGACATGATCCTCGTGAGCTGCGTAGTCCTCATCGTCAGTCTCGCGACCGACTTCACCGTGCACATCGCATACGTCTACACTGATCTTGGATTTCCAGAGAGCAGGTGTGTGGTGGTGGTCACCCACAAGGCTAGTGCACTGTGCCATTATGTACGTAGGTACGCAGTAAAGAAAGCTTCCCCTTCCTCAGCCCTTAGATTCGCTTGCCCTTCAGATCGAGCAGGGCTCAAGCAACCTTGGACCGAGTGGGCTGGCAGTGGCGCTCGCAGAATCAGTACATGTCTTAGCCTGGTGCCCCGCCGCGTTTGCGCCTTCGTACATTGCTAAAACATCTTAAGACAACTTTCTCATGTGATTGGCCTGTTGCTGCGCTTTTTGTTGCCTCAGATGCTCTGAGAATGGATGGGAAGAGGGCGGAAAAGCGTTAGAATGGGACATTGATTTTTTTGATGTGTTACGTAAATTGCAAACATGTAACCTGTTGATGATGCGCATGCGCAAGAATAAAACGAAAAGATGCGCTATTTTGAACGACATGGGCTCTGCCCAGCTGTCCAGCACTCGCACTAGGCAGCCACTTTACTCTCGCCGTACAATCAACTCTCAAAATCTATATGTTTTAACAAAAACCAGTTTGGTCAAAAGCTCTGTCCTGAAACCTCTCAACTCTTTCATTACTCAAAATCCTCTCCTTCCATCTCCAATCATCCTCATTACCCCAAATTAATCCACCATAAACCCAACTCCTTCCTCCTCTTATCTTAACACAAAATCCTAAACACCTACCAACCACTACTTTTTTCTACTAAACATTTCTCTTTCTATCCCAACACATCTCATCTTCACCCTTCTATTTCCTCTTTTTAAAATCCAAATTCAAACAAACAATATCAATAACAAAAAAAAAATTCAACAAAATCTCCATACATAATCTATTGGTTCGCTTTTGTTTTGTTTAACATGCTAATTCTTTTTAATAAAATACTTCAACCTGCCAATTCTAATTTTTAAAAAGATTCTTCAACTTACAAAACTCAAATACCAGAGTTGCCATTGCACCCTAACACACGGGCAGTTTTCGGAATGCATGTTGTGATTTCCTTAACATTTTAAATCTGCGACATTTTATGTCGCAGATTATGAATTATGAATTAATGAATAAAAAAAGTTAAATATCATTTAATTCAGAACGGAGAATCGAATGCTCAAAACTCGTCTGGCAGTTCCGAGCTCGTTACCAATCTGCGAAACTGCAACTCCAAGGCCGCGTGTCTTGCCTATTATTAATTGATTAAAATTATTACTTGAATAGATTCTTGAGTAAAGCTCGTCTGAACCGTTGTTGTTGTTTTTTATCATTGTGTGTGTTGTAATACGACTACTCGCAAGACACGCTGGTCTAAGGCGCTAACCAAAGGGTAAAAAAAATTGAATTGACTAGCAGTATTTCTATTTTTTTTCGACTTTTAGAGATCCATTTCCTCCGTTGGCCGCTGGACAATTGCGAATCTACGCCATGCGCTTCTGTCCATTTGCTCAGCGCACACTGCTCGTTCTGGCCTACAAAGGAATCGAGTTAGCAACTACGCGTTCTTGTTTTTTAAACCTCACTGTATGTACCTATGTGTCGAATGTGTACTATTGTTTCGTTCCTCGAACTGGTTTTGCAATTTTCATTCAGTTTATTAAAAGTTCATTCAGTTCATTAAAAAGTCTAATTTTTAAAAAATTCCATGTTCCACTCCGCTTGTTTCCCCTTTTTAAGCGTCGAGGTGGTGAACATCAACCTGAAGCGCAAGCCGGAGTGGTTCGACACGCAGATCAACCCCATGAGCAAGGTGCCGGTGCTCCAGAAGGACGGCGACATCGTCTTCGAGAGCGCCATCTGCAACTACTACCTCGACGACGTCTACCCCGAGAAGCCGATTCTGCCCAGGAACCCGGTCAAGAAAGCGCACCAACTTATGCTCTTTGAGCAAGTCGATCAGGTTGAGCAGTTTGAAATTTTGCCGGTGTAGAACTGCCGTGATTTGGCGAGTTTAAGCACCGGATCACGTATCCCGCGCTGGTTCGGGCGATCGCCGATGAAACGGCACCTCAGCTGATGGAAAAAGCGGCTTGCGGCTTCGAAAAGTTACTCTCTGGCGACTATTACGGGGGTGAGCGTGTAGCCCCTGCTAGCTAGAGTATACGCGACATTTTTTTTGCATTTCAGGCGACGACCTCAGCTGGACGGATTTCATGGTCTGGCCATTCATAGTGCAGCGCATGCTTTTCTCAAAGATGTTCGGCTTCAAGGACTTCCCCGATGCGCAGGAGCATCCCAAGCTCTACGCGTACACTCAGAGGTATGTATGAGTCACTTCGTCTTTCAATGGGCGCGATGAGTCACTTCGTAATCCCAATGAGTCACTTCTCCTCCACAGGATGTGGAACACGGAGTGCGTCCGCAAGGCGTACTGGACGTCGGACTCGGACCGACTGGAGTTCGTAGCGGTAGCGTCAAGACCGAACAAGGCGGCGCGCACCCCGACTCGATCGCTCAGGCCCGCCCGGGCAGGACACGCGGATTGATTCGGAGATGAAGAAGAAGGATTTGACGTATGACCTGACAAGTTTTGAGAATGGTGAGAGCTTTTGACCAAACTGTGTTGTTAAAACATAAAGATTTTGAGAGTTCTTGACGGCGAGAGTAAAGTGGCTGCCTAGGCTGGACAGCGGAGAGCATGCGAACAACAGCGCAATCTTTCTCGTTTCATTCTCTGCGATGCGCATCATCAACAGTGTTACCATGTTTGCAATTTACGTAACACATCAAAAAATCAATGTCCCATTCTAACGCTTTTCCGCCCTCTTTCCCTATCCATTCTCCAGAGCATCTGAGGCAACCATAAAAGGCCATGCAACAGGCCAATCCACACTATGAGAAACGTTGTCTTGAAGAATGTTCTAGCAATGTACGAAGGCGCAAACGCGGCGGGCACCAGGCCAAGACATGTACTGATTCCTGCGAGCGCCACTGGCCAGCCCACTCGGTCCAAGGTCGCTTGTAAAGCTTGCTCGCGACTCCTAAAAGGGGCAAGCGAATCGATAAATGGCTCGAGGAAGGGGAAGCTTTCTTTACTGCGTACCTACGTACATACATGTAGGCACAGTGCACTAGCCTTGTGGGTGACCACCACCACACACCTGCTCTCTGTAAATCGAAGATCAGTGTAGACGTATGCGATGTGCACGGTGAAGTCGGTCGCGAGACTGACGATGAGGACGACGCAGCTCACGAGGATCATGTCCAGACTGCAGCCCCACAGCTGCAGGCAGCCCACGACGCCCAGCGAGATCGAGAGCAGCAGAAAGACGACGGCCGACACGCCCAGCTGAACAGAGAACCCAAATTTGTTTGTCACAGGAAACTTGTAAAAAGCGTTTACCGCCCTGTATGGTAGTGCGCAAGTGTACTACGGTAGTGCGCATGTTCAATTGGACCGCATGTTTTTGAAACGTGCAATGTTGCAAAGATGCTCAGTCACCAGTGCACACTTTCGACATTTGTTCATCATTACTACATGCGCCCGCGTATTGGACACCTTACCCCCTTCTCAGGGTCTCCTCAATTTCAGGGAAGACGTGACTTCGGCCGCAAACTAACACTCAATGCGACTATGACTACGGCAGCACCAACAGAAAGCTGACCAACCGCGTTCCGAATGATCAGCGGGCAGACGATGCACATGCTGAGGAGAAGAAGGCCGACTGTTTGGAGAAAGGAAGGCGCGAGGTGCTGGTAGGGCTCTAGGGAGTACTCGAGGCCGCTGTTCCACAAGTAAAGCTCTAGGTCTGGGTAGGAGGAGATGATCGGTGCCAGTCTGAACATACCGACAGACAGTACACCACGAGCAATGGATCGCGCACTGCGCGGTACACACCGTGAGAATGATGTGTGACGAAATCTAATTATTTTCTTTGGAAACTAAGATACTACAGTACGAAGCAGTCGTTTCTATGAAGGGGGGGGGGGGAGACTCAACGCGGTTTAGGGAGGGGGTGTAATTATACTGGGGGCTAAACAAAGTAGGAGGAGATAATCATAGGGTTTACGGTATGTGCGCGCAAACTGCAAATCATTTCATCGTGTCCCCTTGCTATTTTAGTGTCACCAACTACCCTAAATCCTCCAATAGTGCCCCCAGGCACTATTTTTTTCAACCTCTCCTTACCCGGGGGCACTATTGGAGGGGGGCACTATTGGAGGGGGGCACTATTGGAGGGGGCTACTATTATTTCAACCTAAAAATTTTGAATGGTTATGCTAGTTTCGCAGCCAAAATTGCCGATTTTTCGGTGATTTTGATCACTTTTGCCACATTTAATGGTTGATTTACCGTTAATAGTTGCTGAAACGTACTATTATTGGTTAGTAGTAGTGTGTATACACAATGTAAATGTACCTACCACTATATTTTTGCCCATAAAAGGCCCATGGCACAACATACCCCTTACCCCCGGGGGCACTATTGGCGGGGGGGGGCTCTATTATTTCAACCTTGCCATAGCCGGGGGCACTATTGGAGGGGGGCACTATTGGAGGGGGGTTGCATTGGAGGATTTACGGTATTGTTTAGTGCTCAAAGTCGAATATTGCCCAAAGCGTGCAATGGATCGGTAGGCACCTCTCATGGCCAACACCCGCTTGCTCCACGTGTCCATTCGATTGAACGTTACTGAGAACTGAATATACTCGATATTCGGCTTGCCGTCGCTGACGTTCGCTTGGAATTTGATTTGTTCTAAAAACACAATGTCTGCAAGTGATCAACTGATCAATTGATGTGCGCTGTTTTTTTTCTGCTACCGTAAACCCTATAATTAGCCCCCCCTATAATTAGCCCCCCCCCCCTATAATAATACACCCTCCCAAGACCACTTTGAGTTAATAAGCCCCCCCCCCTATAATTACGCCCCCTCCCTAAATGAACCATCGTCTGAAAGGCACATGTTTCCACGTCTGGGTGTATGTATGGTCGCGTATGTGTATGTATGTACACGTATGTGCATGTGAGACTGTGTGAGAGTGTGTTAGAGTGTACCAACGTGTGCGCACAGCGCCTTTTTCCCTTAAAAATCGCCTCCACGCGCCTTTTTGCCCACACATCTTCCCACTCATCGACACTTCCAGTTTATAAGCCCCCTATAATTAGCCCCCCCCCCCCTATAATTATACACCCTCCTAGAGCTCGAACGAAAAAAATTAGCCCCCGGGGGGCTAATTATAGGGTTTACGGTAATTGGTGTTTTTTGCAGAACATCATTCGCGTTCGTGTCCGTCGCTTTCCAACCTCTGAATTTGCTGTAGAGCAAATTGTCCTTGTGCAGAAAGAACGCCAAGTATCTGTTCTTGTAAAAGTTCCTTACCGTTCGGTTCCCTTCCACATTGACGCCTCGGAAAGCCAAGTAGTCCAAGTATTTGTCAACAAAGAAATCTGCTGACTTCTTGACAGCATAGGCAGACCCTTGTAACTCGGCGACCATCTTCAAGGTTCTGGTTCTGTTGCGGAAATCTCGGAAGTCTGGTGGTTGCATGACAAAGAAGCTGACTTGCCAACTTTCAGACCACAAATATTTCTCTAAGGTGCAGATTTACATGCACATGCAAGCTATACATGTGCAAACGCTACACGTTGTACAACGACTGACATGCCGTGTCGGTAAATATATTAGAGGTGTTCTACAAACGGATTTTGGACGCATTCATTTGCCAGAGCCGTGCAGAGTTTGCATGATTTGTCTACAACCAACTATTCTTTATCAGTCGCAGGCTTAGATACCTAATCGATCGATTCAGATTTCATCGAATCACACAACACGCAAATTCACTTCATTTGTTTGCTGAATGCTTTGCTTAGGCATGCTTTTTGGACTTTCAAAAGCACACATTTACAACTACAATCCTTGGACTTTCCCCAATGTCCTTGGACTTTCCCCAATCGTTGGACTTTCCCAAAGTTGTCTACGTCCCTTGGGATGTGTTGGGATTGCCCAAATGAAACCGAACCGAACCGAACTACAACGTACCTGCCACGTCATTATTAGGTATGTTATCTATCTATCATTGCATTATACGGTTCCAAACCTGCATATCTGAAGTACTTCTGGTGAATCGAGTGATCTGATAGTGCACTTGCAGGGTTCAGATCGATTTTCAGGCGTGTACAGCTGTACAATGAGACTGCAGAATAAACTGTGTAAAGCACAACTGATACCAGCGTCGCATGCTTGTCAGCCACCAGAAAGTACAAAAAGCGCAGCACGCGCGGTTTTACAGAAATTCCTAAATTTCTTTTTATTTTTTACCTAAATTGTCTTTTCTATACGTAAATACTGTATACCTGCCACTTGGATGCTTGTTTGGCTGGCACAGCGCGGACGACTTTCGAGAATTGCGACGCACCCACAGAAGAAGGTGATTTGGTAGAGAAAGTCAAACGCAACAACCACAGCCGTGAAGAGGCAAAAGGACGACAGCGCTTGCGTCGGCGCTATGAGGTAGCCCGTGGCTGAAAAATTGTGCGAATGCAGCGTGATGTTGCAATTGACAATTCCGAATGTCAAAGATACAAACCAAAACAAATTGTGTCTGTAAGCGAAGTCGCCAAAATGCTGACGCCGCAGTCTTCCAGCGTGTCGCGCATGCGAGTGTCCATCGTGCTCTGCTCTTCGACTAATCCAAAAGACTCCATGATGAGAAATGCGTCGTCGACGCCTAGAATGCTCTAGCTGTAGCGTGCATGGTTCTGTTATGTGCTACGTTTGCGCTTGTTGTGCATTCACGTACATACCGCATAGGTGCATATATACCCATGTACATATCTTTGGAACATGTTTGTGTGTCAACAAGTGCGCAGAACAAAAAAAAAACAAACCAATCGATAAGACGATGATAGGAGTGATTCCAATAATCGGATTGATTTCATATCCAAGAAAGAACAACAGGCCAAACCCGCTTATGATTGACAATATAACCGACACGATTGCCAAAAGGCCGTCTGCGATTTTTGATCTAAATTCACATAGGCAATCCCAATAAATCAACTGCGGTAGTCACGTGGATGTATGGCACAAAACGGAAACAAAACGTGCTTGATATTCTTGAATGACGAAACAGCCGACAGAATGAAAATGAGAAGCAGAGCAATCGAAGCGATGAAGAAGACCAGCATTTCTTTCAAAATCTGAGGCACTTCGTCTCTCAGGAGTTTGTTGCTAAAGTTCAACAGATTCGAATTCTAATCTGTTCAGTAAAAACCCAAATAAAACTGGGAACTTATGTACTCGGCCACAGCGAAGTCCAGACCACCACTTTCAACAGAGCGCTTCTTCCAAAAGCGCACGAAAAAGCTTCGAAACCGATTGTCAAACCGGTTTAATTGTCCCTCCATTCCATGCTTGAGCAAATGCGGTACAACAGTTGGAAAGCTGAGAAGAACCGCTCTAGCTGACAAGATCCTCTCGTCTTTGTCGACGCTAACACCATACAAAACCTAGGCATTTTGAATTGAACCTGTTTGATGTAGCATGTGGCTTAATGCCACGCAGTGAGCAGCATTTTAGAGCTACATGTAACTAACTACTGCGGTTCGTCGGTGAACTGTGCGAGCTGAACTGAACTTCTGACGAGCTGCTTACCATTGGGAGTTGAAATGTACGTTCAACAATCAGTCCAAACCTTGCCCAAGTCAAAGCTTAGACCACTCAATGAAACGATTGGGTAGTTCAGTATAATTTTGGTGCCGTCATTTTGACGCTCCAACGCCTTGCTTAGAAGCTTCAGCCAGTCATTGGCGTAGATGTTTTTGCCGCATTGCTAAAACAAGACAAACAAACAACAAAAGTACCTAGGTAAGCGGCAGAATTTTTATATGTGCAACCGTCCCTCACACAAAGATCATCCTCGTATGAATACAGCCTCCCATTAATTTTGGTCGAGTAGTTCATCACTTCCGTTTGATACGCATATAGGGTGCTTAGCAGCTCACTAGGAGGGAGACTGTTTGTCTTGCTCATCCAGTTTTAATAATATTTTTAATTAAGAGATACATTCACTATGCCCAAAATATTACTGGTGTTAGGCGCCAAGGTAAACAGTCCCCCCCTGGTGAAAATATTTCCATTGCCATTGTCGACAATCGCCAGAGTTTGCAGGAAGTCTCCAGCGCCATACGAATCCGCCGACTGCCATTCCGACTCGTTCGGGTCTTTGTGTTGTTCGAACGAGAATGACGTGTTGGATTTGTCCGAGTTTTAGAGTCACAACGGAAATTAACAGTGCCAAATCAACCCAACGCCCGATTGAAAATGTGCGCAAGATTTTTGTAAGTTCGAGCAGTTGACAACCGCAGTTGACAACCGCCAGTTATTTGCATAACAGACGTTTACAATAACTTTACAGGGACAGATCAGACCATGTTTCAACACATGTTTACCAATCTCAATTCTTAAGGCTGATTCACAATTAACGGTCTTCCCATCGGTCTCGGTCTCGGTCTCGGTCTCGGTCTCGGTCTTCCCATGCCAAACAGCGAAGACCGATGCGAAGACCGAGACCGACCCCGAGCCCGACGATGTTGGGAACTTTGAACATTTGCTCCGGTCTTCATCGGTCTTCATTGAACTCGTGTTGAACGCGCGCGCTACCGTAGTCACGCTTTACTATAGCCGTCACCCTCAAAGAATTTGTCGGTATTCGCATAAGCGTAAAGCGACTAGGAAATTAGCCGAAATTGAAAACAAGGAAGAGTTTACGATGCGTCGTATTCAACAGATGGAGGCGGCGCCGTCTCCTTGGTTGATTGACGACTGCTCTTATACCAAAAATCCAAAAAAAACGGCGGCTTCATCCATGGCTGCACGTCTCTAAAGACACGGCGGCGGGAAAATCTGCGCCGCCATTGCATACACGTCAAGGTGGACGGGCTCGACGGCATTGTCCTACATTTTCTGTAAGCGTCGGCAAAAGCGGCAGCGTCAGCGAAAGCGTCGGCAGCAGCGGCAACGGTGTCGACGGCGGCGCTGACGACAGCTCCTGTAGCGGCGTCCGGCCAGAAGCGCTGGCGGCGGTCTGCGTCTGCCGCACAATGTCTGTCTGTTTGTCTGGTGGTAGTGCGTTCCCGTCGTCTACTGCGTGTGCTTTTTTGTTTCCTACGGAAGTCGCATAAAAAATGAAACAGGTCGAAAACAAGGGCCACAGTACGCTCTTTAATACGCTGACAGGCGCGCATTTAACCGAAGATCATTGAAAGACCGGAGGCAACGCGTCGTCAATTTGGCATGGGTCAAAAAGTCCGAGACCGAGACCGAGACCGATGCGAAGACCGAGACCGAGACCAGAGACCGAGACCGATGGGAAGACCGTTAATTGTGAATCAGCCTTTAGGTCTCATAGAGAGTGTTAACAGGAACATGAAACGCAACACGTCAGTGCCTGGGGCGTGTTCTTCTTTGCGAGAACAAAGCGGATCACTGCCGCTAGACTCTCTTCCGTCTTCTCCGTATTCGACGAGAACTGGCCCAGGATGTCCACGTCGATTGAGAACTGTGCGCCGTTTGCTCGTTGCCAATTAAGTTAGTGATTTTCGTTGTTCCAATTACCTTTGTCAGTCCCACGGACAAAGCAGTCGTGATCACCAATGGAATGGCGACGTACCAGAAGGGATGCTTTCCCACCAGAAGGCCATAAGCGGCAAAGCCTCTCGCCAAAACGCTGCGCTTACGCATTGCGACGCACGCAACGCCGTGTGACCGCATCAACTAACAACATGGTGCTGCTGCCAGTCTCCTCAGTGAGTGCGCTGCGCATTGCGCGCACGCAGCGCAATTGTTTGCGTGAGAGCAACGCAACACAAAGGAACGGCGTCTCGAGCCATTGTGCGCTGCGTATTGCGGCGCGTGTTTTACAACTGCACTAAAGTGAACAACACTGTGCAGTGTGGCGGGCGAACACAATTCGTCCATGAAAACCAGTGCGGCGCAACGAAAACAGAAAGGGCGGTGGGAAAATATATAAAATATGCACACGCGAAGGCACTATTATCACTCACTTGTACTCAAATTTAGAAGAAAGAAAAATAAAAATCAATTAAAAAAATGTTGCCGCGACACTGAGTAAATACAGTAAAACACAGTAAAGAAAGGCAGAATTCGCGCTCTAATGGATCCCCACCATAAATTTTCAAGACTCAAAAAGAAAATTAAATTAAAAGATGCATATCGAAAGCATTTGCTTCGGAACGGTTAGTCCCAATTTCGTTTTCGACCGACACTGCACATACCGTAAACCCTATAATTATCCCCCCCATAATTATACACCCTCCTACGGCTTGAACGAAACAATTAGCCTCCAGGGGGGGGGGGGGCTGATTATAGTGCTTACGGTATAAACACAAGTCAGTTTCAGCGATTTTTCAGCGTTTTCGCGATTCACAGTAATAGAGTGGAGTGGTCACGGTAATAACACGCACACTGGCATTGCACCCTGGGATCAGTTGTAGGCGAGAATAAACACCAGAGTAATCAGTAGCGTTAAAGCGATGTCGCAGCCAAAGTAGACGGGAACGCTGAGAAATTGGCCCACACTGCTGAGTCTGTGCAACTGAGCGCGTTTCCTTAAAGCGAACTCCAACCAATAAACAATAGGATTCTGGGGGAACAGCTTCTCGTCGTCCTTATAGAACTGCGCTAACTTTGTCGCGCGCTGCTGGTAGCTGAAATGCAATTGGCAAATGTACAGTACGTACCTGTAACAGAACCAAAATTAGACAACCAAAATTAGGTATAGAGAAATTAAACTGTAAAAAATAATTTGCAGTTAAAAAAAACTTTTTAAAACTTTATTTTTGACGACAACCACCGACACAGCACAATGGCCGTAAACTGGATTTACGAAACCGGAGTTTGACAAAAAGCAGACACTCACCTCTCTCCGTCCAGCATTTCTTTCAACGACACGTCTAGTTCAGAGCCAGTCATGACCTCATGCTTCGTCACCTGCCTAGCAGAGCCCATTCTTTGGATTCTACTGCTGACGCCATAGTGATCCAAGCCAAATGGGATGTCTGCGAACGATGCAAAATCATTTTCAGATGGAACTTCGACGCACGCACGTACGCAAGCACGCACGCACGCACGCACGCACGCACGCACGCACGCACGCACGCACGCACGCACGCACGCACGCACGCACGCACGCACGCACGCACGCACGCACGCACGCACGCACGCACGCACGCACGCCATCTCACTGAGTGCAGGGACGCCGTAGCGCGAAGCTTCCAGCACACCCGCAGAGCCAGCGTGGGATACGAAAAGAGAAGTATCAGGGTCGTCTAAAAATTATACGGCGTTGAATTAAGCCGGATAGAAAAAGCAATTTGAATTTTCGTACTCATAAATCGGCCAAAGTCGATCCATTCCATGTACTTGATGTTACCGTCTGTAGAGTTGTGCACTCTGTCTTTGTTGCGCCAATAGAACGTGATATTGGGCACTCTAAAAGGGAACAAATTTGCATTTGCATTTTCAGTCTACAGTAGCATGTCGCAGGTAACCTTTGAAAAGCGCTTCGGAGTTTTCCTGTCAAACTCGGAGGCATTCCCCTTTGGCCCAACGTCGTAAATGACACCAACACTTTCTGGGCATCCACAGTTCTGGATTTCGTCGAGGACTTCAAGTCGGGAAGCTAAACAGAGCGGTTGTGTGGTAGAAGCTCATCGGAGATCACAAGAAATAATAATTGACGGGCGGAACGGACTAATCGGCAGACACCAGTTGCAATGACACCAAACCGGGCTTATATCAAAAGGAAGAAAAGTGAAATAAGGCTTTTCTTTAGTTTCTTAGGCCTTGTTTAGGCTCAGTGAGGCTTGGGATTGGGATTTGCTTGGGCTTAGGCTTAGGCCTGAAACCCATTATTCTGCCCCAAAACAATATTTTCTCAGTTTAGACCATGCTTAGGCTTAGGCTTAGGTTTAGGCTCACGCTCAGGCGTAGGCTTAGGCTTAGGCTTACCTAGGCCTTGCTCAGGCATCCTCAGACCGCTATTGCAACCTTCTTCCCTTTTTTACTCTTTTTGGCTGATGCCCCAAAAGACAAAGAAGCAACCAAACAGTCAAATAGGTGTACATAAAACGCACCGTATCCTTGCGGCCGACGTAGACGTTGGTGCGCACTTTGGGTCTGGGAAAGTCGAAGAAGTCGTGATTCATCCTCATGACCATCTTCGGCAGAAGTCGCGCCTCCTTCCACGCCGTGAACCAGCTCACTATCAACTGCAAGCCTCGCCAGTAGCTGTAGCCTGTGTCGGGCGGCGCGCAATCGCTCACTCACTTGGTATTTGCATACTTGGATACTGTATATGCAGTACCGGTACGACATGTCGTTTGCGTATCTGGACCTATGCTGTGGGGAGTCGGGGGAGACTGTTTGTTGAGAGTGGTTGTGCACTGCAATCCTCCGCTCAATCCTGCAGAAACCACGACTACATTTGCCAATGGCAACTTTATTCCGCTATGTTACGTTTATCTTCCGGGCCTCTCAAAATCAAAATGTTGCAGAGAACAGATTTGGAAGAGCGCGTCCGTCCCTCCCTTGACCAAAGAGGGACTCGACGCTGGGATTCTGGAGCTCTGTGCATGGTGTGCGTCCCTGCGAGTAACTGTACCGTCTGTCCATGCGTCAGGCGATCGCCTGCAGTCGCCAGTCCCACTGACCCACCAGTATAGATCATGTGGAATATGACGTTATCGATTCTCTGCAGGAAGCCCATGCGGTCCGAGTAGTTGTCGATCGCGATGTCGGGCACGTAGGCGAACGGCGTGGGGTTTCCAGCGGCGACGTCGGTCAATCGGTTGTCGATGCTGATCGACAGCAGCACGTAGGGAATATCCAACTCATTGGCCAGAATGTGAGCCCAAGGTTGAATTTCCTGATCCAAGACGATCAGATCGAAATTGTGGGACTTCAAACGAGATATCAGTTCGGGCCGTCGACCCAGCTCCAGAGTAGGCCTGACGACCAGCGGCCAGCCGAAGTAAATTGCCTGCAACTAAGGGAGTTGAAAATTGAATTAGTAGGCTAGCCTCTCTCTTTATTTCTCTTTGCTAGTAGTGACTTGCGCCGGCCAAACGTGTAATGCAAAATTTATTATGCCAGCACTGTAAAAATGTCTCCATTGTGCAATTCTTTACCCAGTGAAAGCTATGAGTACGGCTAATCTCTTCACCCTAATTTCGCTGTCATTTCATTTCAAGAATATAAATTGCATTAAACTCAGGGTAACGCATATGTAAATCAAGGGCCGAGCAACGCACGAAGAAGCTGTAGGCCCTGATGTTGTTCGCGTCGCTCCAGATGTTCCCATCCAAGATCTCGTTCCACAGCTGCCGTGCCTTGGGCTCGCTCCAGAAACAGTGGATGTCGATTGTGTGACAGCCTTGCGGCACTCTGAAGTTATAGTCTAAGCCACACAAATGGCAGAGTGGCTGCTGGCTGGTCCGCTCAAAAAGTGGAAATGTAAATGCCGATAATGAGAATTTGCCAACCAAAATAACATCTCAGTATGCACTTTTGGTCAAAGCAGAGTCTAAATATCATTACTTGGCATCTTAAGCAAAAAAAAAACCACAGAATGGTCGCAAAACATTCACTTTTATCATTTTTTTGACAGAGTGAAAAACATTAGAAAAGTACTGGAGGTTGACTACCGACGGGTCTCATCACTACCAGTTTTACAAACATATGCGCACAGGTGCTGCTTTCAAATACTAATCTGCAATCTACAAAATGCGTGAATTACTGTAAAAAACTGACTTGGCAAGCATCGAATCCGAGAGGTCGTTTTCTGGTACGATCCTCAAAAGAGTGACATTGTGACCTCGTTCCATCAACTGCTTCGCCAGTCTGTTGTAGTGCAACTGTTCCACTCGGTTTGCACGCAATTTGATTGCCGTTTCATGTCGAAAAATAGCGAAACGCAAGCCAGACTATGCAACATTTATATTCCAGCGAAGCTGCAGACGTTACACTTGCGTGTGCTTGTGATCGAGTGTAGAGATGGTTTTTGAAAAAAAAATCGGCCTTTTTTTTATTAAAAAAAAATTTTCTTTTCTAAATTAAAGGAGGGTTCAGGCGATGTAAGGTGCCATATATTAGTGTAAATACACCTTGTAGAGGGTGTTTCAGAGCTATTGTGATCTACAAAAGCATTGAATGGCCATACAAATACATAAATAGCTTGCTTTACACCCACAGGTACACAACAATGTACAATGGTATGTACAATGTACAACACATATACAACACAGGGAACGTGGTGGCATGTACCTATGTCCATATTCAATGCATAAATGCACCAAAGGGCCAAATTTACCACTGTATCAGGCACAATCTTGAAGGGAAGACACAAAACTGGTGAAAAACTAAAGGGAAAACGTAAAATATAGTGAGAAAAAACAGAAAAATTTCACTTTTTTTATTAATAAAAAAATGTTTTTATTAAAAAAAGAAAGGTCCCATTTTTTTATTAATCAAAAATTTTTTTTTAATAAAAAAAATTTTTTTCGAAATTGAAACCATCTCAAATCGAGTGCTTGAAAATTACAGAAAGGTAAAGGGACTCAACAATCGACTCGTCATATTGCCACTAAAAAACCACAATAGTCAACACCGCATTTGCATTTCGTTGCATGGAGTGCAGAAGAACTCTACAGAATGTCGTGCAAGTCGAGCCTGATGACTGAAGAACATGGAGTGTGGAATCAACAGTAGGTTTCCTTTGGCGCTTTCACAAAACGTTGAGACTAGACGCATGAAAAATGCCAAAGTAAAGCTGGAATATGCTGAAAAGCGCATGACGCGGCGATCAATACACCATGAGATCTTGGCCCTGCAACAATCGCGTTAGCGATGGTTCCGCAGGTACAAATCTCGCCAATATAAAACGCGCTTAAACAAAGATGCGGCAACAGGCAAACAATTCAACAACGAATAACATACATACAACACTAGTGGCAAAAGAACAACACCGAAGCGCAGGGGCAGTGTAGGGTAAACATCTGCTCATACAACGACCTAACGCAAAGCAACCGCAATTGGAGGAGCTGCACGCGGGCCGCATTGTGAGGCAAGCCAGCTATAGGTGCATGTGGGTGGGCATACACATGTTCATACGTGCGAGCCTAATGCGAGCGTCACTCAGCAGGACAATATGCGCTGGTAAATGTCGAATGAATCGGCCGGCTCGTATCCCAGGCGACAGAACATGCAACAGAACCACATTGGCTGTTGCGTGGAGGCTACAAGCACAGGCCATACGCAAAGCCTTACTTCCCGGCCTTAAAGCGACCTAAACCGCCAAAGCCTGGTGTCGCCAGTCAATAGTGGCGGCAACACTGGAAAAGAGGAGCGGTGCACGCACGCACGCACGCATGCACTTGTCGCCGCCAAACTAGACTCATTAATACGCCACGAACGTATTGTTGTCGACGCGGAGCCAGGGCAATTGCGGCCGCGGCTGCACGGTAAATGGCCGTCCGCTCGCCGCTGGGACGGCGGCGCAATAAAAGTTGCGCTTGGACGAGTATGCAGTGGGAGTTTCCGAGAGTGTTTGCTAAATGGTGGTAGCGCCCGGCGACCGGAAAATAGAATTGGGGCTTTGGTTGGTCGAAAGCTGGTACAGTGAGCTTGTATAAGGCAGACGGACGCGGATGAAGGACGACGGATGGCGGATGACAGACGCGGATGAGTGTAAATCGACATTTTGGTACAATGAAAACTGTTTTACAACAACTACACTACAGAGTCAAACATCTAAAGGCACAAATCCTGTCGCTTGGTGTAGGGGGGCTTTTAGAGACATTGATTTGCTATTAAAAATTTTGTAGCAGCATCCATAGGCATTTATAATAGGCACATACTTGCAGCTCTAAGCTGAAACAGTTCGCTTGTACTAACTACAGCCAGAGAGTCAAGTCTTTGACGCGCCCTTAAAAACTTAGACTAAAAAGCAAAAAAAGGTAGGGTTATACAAATGGGCTGATGGGCATCATCATGGGACAGATCAATACGCTGAGTTTACTTCCATGAGTGAGCAATAAGCTGAATCAATAAATAAAGCCTTCGTTTCATAAAAGCATTTGTTTCCCTTTTTCTAGCGCGAAACCTGCTCTTTAGGATTTCACAGTGGCGTCACCACAAAGGCTTTGGACTTGCAAAAGCTTCTTATACCTCTACTTATATCCATGCATTAGCTCTATTAAGCTTTATTAGCTTGCAGTTGCGCCGCTGTTCGCATCAGTCTAAACAGCAACGGCAGCTAACGTAGCGAGCATTCGAGCTTACTAATGTCAAGCCTTCCGAGACACGAGACAGGCGTGCTAGGCTGGTAAAATGGGGCTTGCGGCCAGCCTTAGGCTGGGCCGCGTCATCGTGTTCGCCATAGCCCTCTGGCTAATTGTTATTTTTTACACCCTGTTAAATTTTACCGGCATTTCAAAGTCGAAATTTGCCGACGAAAGCGACGATTTCGGCGACGCCTTCGACAAGCTGGCGAAAGCCTCAAAGGATATCGAGGATCTGAGGCAACAGAACTCACAATTAAGGCAGTTGCTCGTCAGCAGTAGCTCCCTCATCGCCAAAGGCCTCAATCCGTCAGACCTAACTCGTCAGAGCGGCCTGGAATCCAGCCTTAGATCGAAAATTCGACTCAAAGAGCGCGTCAGACGTCGCCTCACCGAGTCGCTGCGCGAATTCTTTTACACGGTGTCGGGACTGATCAAAAATTTTGATCAGAGATCGATTTCCGATCAGAGTGACTCGAAAAACTGGCTGAAATTGATGGCTCAGCGTTTAAAACAACAGTACGCCATCATTATGGCCGATGTGCTCATTGGCGAGCAACTTGACGACAACGGATGATTTTTTTGTTTTGATTGTGCCATTGAAAATGCCATTGAAACACCTTTGTCTTTATGGTTAATAAACAAAGGTTGAAACCTCTTTTCTTAAAAAAATCATCCGTCTAGCAAAAAACTCGCGCCCAAACGCTGGGAAATCTAACCGAAAGCGTGCAGAAACGTCTGCAGGCAATGCAAAGCCCAAGGAACTGCAATTCAGCACGGCTTTTGTTGTGCAATCTCAACAAAGGTGGGAAATTGCGTTTATTTGTTTATTGCTGATCAATGTTAGTGCATGTGCACATTTCAGCATGAAGGTAAGTGCAATCCCTCTTTAAATTGACTGCGCTTTTCGGCACTTGTATTTGTGAATTACCTTGCTCTAAATCCTTTAACTTTAAAATTGCTGAAAAAGTTGGAAAAAAAGCATGTACCTGCTGTAAGCTTCGTTACCCCATATGACAATGGGTTGTGGCCACTCAGTAAACCACATTAGCAAAACAGTTTTGCAGTATGTACTGCACACAGGAGCAGATCTTGGGGTGGGGGGGGGGGGGGGTGACGGAATGGGGCGGGCACACCCCCCCCCCCCCCGTCTACCTGTTTGTGTTTAAGTTTGACTCTTTGACTTTTTGACGGCCGGCAGCAGTGACAATTCCGGCCCGTTAGGGGAGTCAGCCCCCAGGATCGGGCTGACTGGGTGCTCATCTCTCACTAGCAACGGTGGATTCTGACAAGAGAGAGGCTCCCGCGATCATAGAAGCGGCCCACACACAAACAAACAAACAAAACATGTTTGTTGCACAGGCTGCGGCTTCGGGTGTCAGATTCACCACGCGGTCTACTGTTTCATCGTCGCGTTCGGTACGCAGAGAACGCTGATCTTTGAAGAGAACGCCAGGTCGTGGCGCTACGCGAGTCAGGGTTTCGAGAGCGTCTTCCTGCCCATCTCCACCTGTACATACTCCGAGCAAATGATGGTGCGGATTGGCTTGCTTTTGGTGGGCAGTGAACTGATCGTCCGCACCTAGTCCTTCCTAGATGAATTTGAATGGGTTCTTTTTTCTCTGTGTGGGAGAGACAGATAGCAGGTCGTCCCCCCCCCCTCTCCTTGTAGGCAACCCTTGACAGATTAACCCACTGCTTCATGCTCCCAAGGCTGAAACCCCAAGGATTTTTCTGAGCCTTTTTGACCGGTCACATACCCTCCGCCATCCCCCCCCCCCCATAACACTTGACCTTTAGAGAATTTCAGAATTACCCCCACCAACATTCAACGGTCAGTTACAACAATTTATTTACGGTTTCCTAGTGTTCTCACCAATCGCCTAAAGTTGCCCTATTCCGCTCAAAGAAGACGTGTTTTTTTCTTGAAAAAAATGACAACAGACGACGACAGTGTAAATTACTCATGGCCGAACTATCCTAATTTCGATTGTGACTTCCCTGTGTTCGGGAATCTGTGTAGTCTGTCTGATTCATTTCTAATGAAAACTCCAATTTACCGATTTTTCTCAATTCCAGTTGGACCAAGTGCCCTATACCTCTGTGGACCAATCGGACAGGGTCGTCTCATTGCCCATCATTGATGGTTTGGCCGCGGATCCGCCGTTTCTGCCGCTGGCTTTTCCAAAAGAGTTGGCTGGGGATTTGCTCGATCTTCACAGTAATCCACCCGCGTGGTGGGTTGGGCAATTCGCCAAGTATATCCTCAGACCCAGAGACGAGCTGCAGTCACGACTTGACGGTGAAATGGCCAGGATTTGGGGTGAGTTACGGCGCCCTCATGATACCCGGCACACTTATGATGATGTCAACAGCAACTTTGCCGCCTTGCCGTTTTAAGTGGTGTTGTTGTGTGTCGTTGTGATGGCTAGAGTTGCAGGGGTGGGTGGGGGGGAGTGGAGAAGGGCAACACTTTTGGCAATTAAAACAACACTTTTATTTTTTGGCAATTAAAAATCAAAATAATGTTCTACAACACTGGCTTGCGCGTACGAGCAATTTTTGCAGAAATCCCGGGGTTACCGTAATCCCCACACAGCTTAGAGCTTCTGGGCCATTTTGAATCCATTTGTGCTGCGCTTTGGTCGTCAAAATTGTTCGCAAATTGCTCGGCTAAATTCTCTGTTTGGATTTGGGGAAACGTTTAGTTCTGCGTTTTCGTAAACGCTAATGGTATTATGGACTGTATGTCTCTGGAAATTGTCCGGTTAAATTCATTGTTTGAAACATTTTCGTGGTCCCAAACACGTCCCACCACCAGAAGAGCAGCCAATTAGTGCTGCCAATTTGCAGGCGCCGATGGTGAGTCAGCCATAGTGGGCGTGCACGTGCGTCGGACGGACAAAATCGCCAGTGAGGCCGCCTTCCACAGTCTCGAAGAGTACATGTATTGGGTGGAGTTGCACTTTGACGTGCTCGACTTCAAGCTGGAATTGGAACGGCGCACGGATCTGTTCGCCGCCGCCAGCGATATCGATCGGAGATCAAGCGGAGATCACGACGACAAGAGAAGGAGACGCGTCAAAAGGAGGGTGTTTATAGCCAGCGACGACCCTGAACTCATACGCGAGGCGAGACACAAGTGAGCGACCAACCAAACAGCTGCAATGCAAACAAATAAAGTCGAAAAATTGTAACTCGAAAGACAACCTTTAGGTTTGCATAGCAGTGGCGTGGCCAGGATTTGATCTTGAGAGCGGGGGGAGTTATAAGCTCAAACCCGATGAAATGCTCAACTTTGCGGAAGGGCTGGCTCCCTGTTTCACATTTTTGGACATTGAGCCATGTCTGCTTGCGTAGCATTCACACCCTCTATCCACCCCCCCCCCCCTCGCATGTAAATTTGCGCCGCCGGCGAAAATGTTGATCATCTATCGAAAATTCGCTTCAAAGTGAATAAGTTTGCTAGGATTTGTGCTCAACCCATGCGCTCAACGTTTCAGGTACCCAAACTACGAGGTGCTAGGCGACGAGAAGACTGCGTTGGGCGCCGTGGTCGCCAACAGATATTCGGACGAGTCCCTGGTGGGAATTGTCAAGGACATTCAACTGCTCGCCCGCACCGACTTCTTGGTCTGCACATTCTCCTCCCAGGTGCCTACTACGGTAGTAACCAGTTCGTGTGTCTGGTCGTGATGGGCGGAGAGTGTTTGCACTGTTATTTTGGTGCGATTTGTGCAAACGCAAGGTCGCTTTGAAAGGCGCACGCATGCACGCACGCACCATGCCTGTAACCGGGTCTGGAAGAGTGGGGGGGGGGGTAAATGGCCAAATTCTGGGGGGGGGGCTGGAGCAAAGAGGGGGTAGCTGGCCATTTTTTTTGTTATACTTGTACTTTTCAAATATGTGTATAAATAGGGCGAAAAAAACGTTGGAAATCCCTTGGAAAAATTCTTGGAAGGGGGTTGGAAAAACAGTGGCTCCCCCACAGTTACAGGCATGGCACGCACTCACTCAATCCATTGCGCAGGTGTGCCGTCTCGCGTACGAGCTGATGCAGACGCAGAGCCGGCCATTCGAAACCGGTTCAAGCGTCCACTCGCTCGACGACGTCTACTATTTCGGGGGACAGTCGGCACACGAACTGCAGGCCTGGCTGCCCCACCCCGGCAACGCCAACAATCGCAGGAATAATCACAATAAAAATGGTAACAAAAACCGGAACAGGAATGGGAACGAGGAACTGGAACTGGCGGTGGGGGAACGCGTGGCCCTTGCGGGCAACCATTACGACGGCTGGAGCAAGGGTACGGTGGTGGGCAGGGGCCAAACCGGTGTGTTTCCCGCTTACAAGGTTCGAGAGGTGTGGAGGGCGGTGGAAATGTTCGGACGCCCACGCAGCCGCCGGCGCTAAAAATAGGTATTGTGGTGCGTCTTTGTACTAAATGTGCAATGTTTAAATTCCTTCGTGAAATCATCCGAGACAACCGCGCCACTTTCTTTTTGCGAACCCAGCGAAGAAACACGACGGAAATGGGTGTTTCTTTGCGATTTTTCAATTTTTCTAAATATAGTGTGTGTTGGCCAGGTTTTTGTCGTATGATTTCACTGAGATTGTACCAACCAACTGAACAAAACCCTTTGATTGCATAATACGCGTTTTCGTTGTATAATCGGCACCCATTTGCATAATTGTAGCGACATGTTATAGGTACAGTATTTCAAATCACTGCACCCTCGTGCGAACAGTTTTGCAAGCTGTTCTTGTGCCCCTTAGCCCAGCGGCTAATTAGAAGCGCGAACTAATAAACGAGCTGAAATTTGCATAAATTACCGTAGCTCGAGCAGACGCGTCTCGTCATAGGACAATTGTTCCGCGTCGGGTGTCTGTTGTTAGTCGTCATCTTGGTGCGTGTTTCATGTGCGTTTCTGGTCTCGCCGTTTCTTATACGCTAGGTGCGCTTTGTATCCCCACCCCACGTCTTGTCATCTCGTCTGTTCGTCTTGTCGACAGCTTTATGTCTTTGAGTATTCTCAAAAATATTGCCATTGTCCAACTAACCGTGTCAGTACATTCTGTCGTTGCTGTTTTTATTGCCAGTCTAGTCACAAATTTGGTCATTTTGGTGCGTTTTCAATGTGGTCTCTTTCGGTCTCCGATGTGCGCGTCGTCAACAAATCTCTGTCACTGGCAGAACCAAAAAGAATTACACAATACGCACAAACGTACGCGCGCACGCACGCACGCACAGTAGCGATGGGGTTCTAGGTGTAGTAGTGTGTGCCTATTTACTACGCCCTACAACAATGGCAATCGCGTTGTTCTGGGTGCTAGCACCGCTTTTGATGGCGCAGCTCAGTCTTTCAGGTATTTATTATTCATAATTTTTGGTGAATGCCCTTGAGCACATACATACTGTATGAAATGTTCGCTATTCTTCCACGATGAACAGAACTCAGAATGTAAAAAAAAATTGCTTGAAGATACCTTAAAATTCTGTTGTAACACGCTTAAACGCAAATGTAGAACTCAGGGCAAACATTTGGCTTGGTGCATTTTAGGTCTTTCTAGTTCAAAGTACACAAAATAAAATCGCGACGTTTTAGTCAAATTCGCCTCCGACAACTATCCCAATCCCGAAGAAGACTACGCGGCGTGCGGCATGACTCAGCCTTCTCGGTGCGTTGTTTGCATTTAATGACTTTAAAAAAGAATGTATAGACTATTGAAATATAGTTTATGCGACCCCGACCATCTGCTGACAACCGAGGAGCAGGAGGAGCTGAAACGGCAGTTGCGCGACTTTAAGAGCAACACCGTCAATGTCACAACGCCTAGAGGATGCTCAGCCGAGGGAGTGAAGGTGAATGTATTTGGTGTCTGCTCCTACCGAAATTCCTCCAATAGTAAGTACTCCCCTCCAGCAGTGACCCCTACAGTAGTATTTCCCACTGGTACAGAGACATGCATTGAAATGACCGTGGACGACCCCCTCCAATAGTGCCACCCAGGTAATAAGGGTTAAAAGCACGAAGCGTCGGTTCCTATCAATGGATTCGCTGCTTCTCTAGGTGTACGTTCTGCTGGCGAGCGCGGTGAGCGACGCGCTCCAGCGGTTCACCGACGAATTGGTGCAGTTCGGCCATTTCTTTCCCCATCGATGTCGCCTGCACATTCTCGTCGTGCTCGTCGACACCAGCAAGGACCCCCACTTCTGGGCGGCGCAGCACAGCCCCCTCGACAGCGTCAAGCTCAAACAGCTGGCGAGCGCGCGCGGGCGATTTGAATTTCTGAATTGTTTCTAAAAAACCTTTATCAGACAACTCGAGCTAGCCAGCTCTATGTCGCGGCTTACAGGTCGTTTCCCCCTACCGGTTCCCCTACCAGTACCAGTACTCTACTTTGGCAAGGCGTCAGTTAAAAAAGACGCAAGT
>JASAMY010002722.1:0-33427 GCA_030248085.1 Paralinhomoeus sp. GSCO2_6 | reverse complement strand
CCTGGACTGGTTTTAGCAGCTAAGAAATCCTTGGGTAATAACAGGAAGTCTTGGGGCATGTAGAGCTTCTCAGTGCCTGTTGCATCGTTGATATTATTGCCATTCCTTGCATTGGGATCAGAAATGTGTAGGATCCTCTGAAAAGTGTGCCAGAATACAGCACCTGAAGTTGTTATGCAAAGTACAGATAAAATCTGCTGTGCGCTGCAGTTTAGGCTGGCAGCTTCAACATGAACCGCATTTCTGTACAACACCAGGTACTACACAATGCAGCAACCACTTTGAGAAAAGCCATAAAGACTGTTCTACTGTATTTCATCATTGGCATAGGAGATCACTTACAAACAAGTTCTATCGCATTGGCATGCTCAAGAAAGGTTCCCGCACCAGCAGATAGTCGGGAAAGTTGGCTGACGGCCACCCATTCGCCGGGGTGATTAAGAAGAGAAGCAGCAGGGCAAATCTGGCCCAGGCGGCAAGTCGCTTGGCCCAATCCCTGCAAGACGCGCCTCCGCTGGCCATTTGGGCGTCTTTTCCCACCCCAGAATGGCCAGCTCTCGGCCTCTGGTCACTTGGTCGGTTTGCCAAATCCTTTTTTCTCGACGCTGAGTGGGGGAGCGCCGGCTGGCTGACTGGTGTGAGTGTGTTTGCCGTTTGCGTCGCCGCCAATAGGCGACGGATCGGCGTTTTAGAGCGACGACGACGTCGTCGTCGTCGTCTCACTGCCGAAGCGTGACATCCTGCAGGGGTTAAGTAGGAGTGGTGACGGAATTTCTCGTCGGAGAATCGAATTTTTGCAATTTTTTGTAAATTTTCTTTACCTCGGACCATGTGACACCATTGGGGTCAGCTGAGGATTGGGGAGCGGAGGTGCCGTAGGAGGCCCACGGCAGTGACGGACCCAAATTCGGGGAGTGGAGGGCTGCGGATTTTAGCACAGTTCAAAGAGGGGTTAGACTGACCGGTCCAGCGCGCATTGCGCAAGCTATAGCTGAACGCGGCTGAGCCTACCGTGCGATTTCCATTTGCAGCAACTCGGCTTTACAGGTCGCAACGCAAGCTCGCAATGGCACAGATGTTTGGTTCAAAAAATCTTTGCCATGTGCAAATGACCAGACTGCTCTCAACCGCTTGACCTGCTTTATTTCCGAAGAAACTGTGCCTTCCGAAGAAAATGCAACATTAGCTGCGCGCCGGCACTTTATTAGCGCTATTCGGAAGGGGTACGGTACTGGGCCACACGCCCCTATTTGAACAGCGCGCCTCTGGACACACAGAAGTCGCTCGTGCGGCGGTTAGGGGCGCCTGCCGATCTCTCGGGTCTGTCTGTTCCTCTGTCCATCCCACCCACCCCACTCGACCGCCAACCGGCCATTCTAGCCTTTTCAACGAGCGCCGGAGATGGACAGACTCACAAACGTATAATACACACGACGACACGTGCCTCTATGTACGTACGTACACACGTAAGCACAGTCGTGTAGTAGGAAGCAGAGGAGAAGGGATATTGAGAAAGTGAGAAAGAGAATCGTCGTAAATCGTGGATCGGAAGGTGACAGATGCAGAACGACGGCCACACATTCAAAGTTGAGCTACTGGAAATTATGGGAAAATTTGTTGGGACGAAACCGCTTTGAACCAAATCAAGCAGTGGGTCACATGTCCATAGGTTTTGAGCAGAAATCGACCTCATAATCAATCGTAACTTTTCGGCACAGGCAACCAAAGCTTTTCTTTTGCAGTTTGTCGTCGCCCAGTGTTACCAGTGAACTAATCTATAATTATTAATTTTCATTCTGAACTTTTGTTCAGGAATATGGAAACGGTATACAGTTGGATTACTGTAGCGCATGGTTTTGATTTGCGTTCTGGAAAAATTTTGCTGAGCATTAACCAACTAAATTCCGATCAAATAAAAGCCATGAAGCGTAGTCGAGATGTGGCCGACGATTTGGAGTCTGAATTAGATGTCGCCAGCGATGTGGAACGTGCGAAGTGCGTTTTTACCTGAAAAAACGGTTTATGTAATTTTAGAAAAAATCATTAAATTCTTAAAAAATTCACCTTTTAGAGCGAAGCGACGTGATTTGGCTTTTAAAGAACCATCGTCGAGCGAGCCCAAGGCAGATAGGCACTTGTTCGATGCCGATAAGTCAGAGTCAGCGTGGTCTTTAATTTTAAATTTTTATTTTTATATAAAAAAAGAATACATTTTTCAGTGAATTGCGCAAGATTCGTCTCACGTTTTTGTCTATGGTTGCGGTTAGTTTTTTTTCATTAAATTTTCTGCTACTATTTATTTTTTTTATGCTGATGACTGGGAATGTGTTGGTCAATTTTGTTTGAGGCGTGCATGCAGGAGAGTTGAAGTGTAATGAAATTGCTGAGACTTCACTTTTCGTATTATTTTAGTATTCATTTAATTTTTTTAATTTTTTTATTATCATTTTAGTATTCGCGCCACAAGCGACTCATCAATGATTACGTCCTTTACTACCCTGGCGCCACTCAGCGCCTCAAGCGCGACGCGTAAGCCGTCACAATTCACATATTTTTGTACCTAACTTGTACACAAAACACACACACACACACACCGGCCCACACTTCTACAAAGCACAATCGCAAGCACTACTACAACGCAATACAGCGTAAGTACTAAGCATTCATGTTTTTATGCAATCGAAGTGTTCAAATTCTGATCAGTAGATTCGATCCCTACAATGGCTTGCAGATCACGCGATAAGACCGACATCGATGTCATAAGGGAGAATCACAAGTTCGTCTGGGAAGATGACGAGGTGGCGGACTCTTGGTAATCAGCTGCAATTTTTTTTTTGCGCATTTTGTGATTTGTCTACCTTCAATTGCGCGTGATTCTACTCGCTGGGATGTGACAAATTTTTGCAAGTATTTGTTTAAATAATGTATGTTGCGAGTGGTGAGTGAAAATTGCCCTGAGACCGGCCCAAGGTGGAGCATTGGACACCCAGGGGACATAGGTAGAGAGGTGTTTCCTACCCCCCCCCCCCCGGCCAGGGATTCGTCAGGGTGCAGTAAAGGCCATTTGCGGTGGCACCAGTCCTTAGCCCCCCGCCCCCTCCCAGGGATATACCATGCCAGAGCCCTACGCCATGTGTGATTCAGGCGTTATCTTTGTAATATTAGAGTGGCTGCCTTAAATATATGTTCTTAACTTTCAAAATGATGTAATCTTTCAGGGAAAAACGACTCGCCAAGAAATATTATGAAAAACTCTTCAAAGAGTACTGTATCGCCGACCTCAGTCGGTACAAGGAGAGCAAGGTTGGCCGTTCAAATAATTTTAGTTTTTTTCTCCAAAACTTTTATTTTAGCGTGTCGTACTTTTTATTCCTATTTTTGTCACTTAAATAATATTTCTGAATTCTTAGGTGGCCATGCGTTGGCGCATAGAGACAGAGGTCGTGTCAGGCAAGGGCCAATTCGAATGCGCGAACAAAAAGTGCAAAGTGAACAAAGAACTTACCAGTTGGGAGGTGAACTTTGCCTACGTGGAAGATAAGGAAAAGAAAAATGCGCTCGTCAAACTACGTGGGTATAGAGATTTTGATCGTCCGCTTGTGTGCGTGTGTCTGTGTGTGTGTGTTTGTGTGTGTGTGTGTGTGTGTGTGTGTGTGTGTGTGTGTGTGTGTGTGTGTGTGTGTGTGTGTGTGTGTGTGTGTGTGTGTGTGTGTGTGTGTGTGTGTGTGTGTGTGTGTGTGTGTGTGTGTGTGTGTGTGTGTGTGTGTGTGTGTGTGTGTGTGTGTGAGCGTGTGTGTGTGTGTGTGGGGGGGGGGGGTAGCCTGAATGGTTGCGCTTGCAAACGTGTGGTCTTCTTTCAGGACTTTGCCCAGGCTGCTCAAAGAAGTTGAACTACAGACAAAAGTGGGTTTCCATTTTGAATAAACTAATTTCGTCGAAGTTTTTGCAATTTGCATGGCACTATTCAAAAATTTAGACGCAAAAAGTACGTGAAATCAAGTCAGAAACAGCCTCAGACTTCGTCAGATGGCCAAACTGGCGAGTCATCGAAGCAGAACGTTGAAACAGGTGAAAAGATGGGCAAAACCAAAGCGAAATCTTCAAAAACAGAACAGGAACAAGTGGTACAAGATGAAAAGGAGAAGCAAATCAGCGAGAAAAAGGCGTCGGAACACTGGAAGCAGCCTGTTGAAATCGAGGAGGACAAAACCAGGTCCAGAAATTATCTTTTGATTTGTCTTTGTATGAAGAGGTGGCGTAGAATGAGCTGTGTAGTTTTCTTGCCCCCCCCCCCCCCTAGTCCAACCTGGGATGGCTGGGGCTGGGGAATTTAGAAAGTTTGCTCGGTAAGGTAGGCTTGACTGTTTTGTTGCTGGGACCCCCCCTCGAAACTACAGCTGTATATTTATTTCCCTTACCCACTCCCTACATTTACAGACATGGATGGGTATGTTCTCTGTGTACAGCACGATTAAACTTTTTTGCTGTCTAGGGAGGATGAATTTGAGGAATTCCTTGAAGATATGCTGCTGTGAAGGATCGCTGACGAGCCGCCTTGATATATTTCTCAGTAGATGACTACCTTCTAAGGTGGTGTTCTGTTTTGTGCAGCAGGTGATATTTTAAGGGAAAAATCAGTCGTGCATAGCTGCATATTTCTCGGTCACATGCAAGCGGACAGTCATGGAAAACGAAATCTAATTTATTTTGTAACTACTAGTCCCATTTTCCTTGCTTTCCGACTAGTAGTAAGTACCGTACATTGTTCATGGTAGTGCGTACCTTGTGCAGATATACACAGTCTCTCGCATACACACATACAGTGCCACTGCTAACGCAATGCACGTCATCACAGCACTTCAAATGTGCGAACACAAGCAGACACACCATTTATGAGTGCCACTGAACTGGATAGATATGCTCCATAGCCGGGTCAGCGCGATTTGGGGGGGGGGGGGGGGGGGGTAGAAGAAAGGGCGCATCAACGCAAGCGAAAAGCATACCATAAACCCTATGATTAATTAGCCCCCCTATACACCCTCCTAAAACCACTTTGAGTTTATACCACCCCCCCATAATTACGCCCCCTCCCCAAATGGGCCATCGTTTGAAAGGCGAAATTTTCTAAGCTGTGTGTATGTGTGGTCGCGTATGTGTATGTATGACCATGTACACGTATGTGCATATGAGACTGTGTGAGACTGTTAGAGTGTACCAATGTATGTGTGCACCGTCTTTTTCCCTTAAAAATTGCGTCCACGCGCCTTTTCGCCCGCAAAGCATCTCACACATCGACACTTCCAGTTCATAAGGCCCCCTCCCCCTATAATTAGCCCCCCCCCCATAATTATACACCTTCCTACAGCTTGAACTAAACAATCAGGCCCAGGGGGGGGGGGCTAATTATGGGGTTTACGGTAGTTCACCAATTATCGGCAACACGAAAACAACGAATGAATGCTACGCGGCAACGCAATCTGTTCTGTACATCATACATGTAACCGGTTTTTTTTAATTGGGGGGGGGGGTCTGAGAGACTTCTGGGGGGGGCGTGGGGGGGGGGGGGGGTACTCAGATTTGAAGAGGGAGGGGGTCCCAGAAGGGAAAAAATTTCCAAAATTGTGTCTAAATAGGCACTTTTCAGTCAAAAATAGGTCAAAAATGCCTTAAAATAGGCTATAAATAGCGTTATTTATCTGTTTTAAGGCCAAAATACACTGAGAAAGGCAAAAAGTACACTACTTTGTACAATTGTTGGCAAGTTGGAAAACTTCAGGAAAATTCTGGGGGGGGGGGCTGGGTAGGGGAAAATTTTTCTGGCTGGGGGGCGGGCAACCCCCCCCCCCAGCCCCCCCCAGTTACATGTATGCGTACATGCTTTGGGAGAAAGCGACTTTCACACGAATTTTTTACGCTGTCCATCAACGCGTGCGCTACTAGTAATTCTTAGTTTGAATAGCACATTACAAAAATCTTCAGTGAACCCAGTGAACGCGAGTGAAAAAGCGCCGACGCTAGAATCTCAAACACACTCGATACACATCGATCAATTACTCTAATATACCCACATTTGAAGCAGTCTTCAACTGCTCGTGTAGCTCAATCGGTAGAGCGTCAGACTTTTAATCTGAATGTTGCGGGTTCAAGTCCCGTCACGAGCTAATCCTTTTTGCACTTTTTATGAGATTTTCACATTGCTTTTTTAATGGAAATTTGTGCAGGTGGCCGTCCATTAAATGGCTCAGAATGCGGCGCACCTTCTGTCACGCCTTTTATTACTTGGTTACTTTGGTTTGGGCCCTTCCCCCAGCAGAAAGTTCACTCCTCCCCCCCCCCTTCACTCGGTCTGACTCTGTTTCAGGTGCACGGATCCCACGGATCAGCGCATTGTTGTCGATGAGCAGTTTTAACCCTGTTCTTTTACGCCACGTTGTACAATTTTGTTTTCTATCGCACACATGCAGGCACACACCCACGCTCATGTGGCACGCTCGCCGGTAGTGATGGCAACCTACCTAGCTAGGTTACCTACCTAGTAGGTTACCTAGCCTTTTTTCGGCCTAGGTAACCTAACCTAACCTACCTAGCGCGAAATTCGAGCTACCTGTACCTAACCTACCTACCTAGATTTTGCCGTTACCTACTAGGTTACCTACCTAAGCTAAAATTCATGGAGCCAAAAAATGGTATGTGCAAGCAAAAGCATTTGCACATACAGTAGGCGAACGTGGCCGTTGTTTTCGCTTCCGGCGGTCGGATTTGCCTGGTTGTTGTCGTTGGCAAGAATATTATTTCTTTGTCAGATGCGTCTGTGTCGAGATATTCGTAGCCTGGAATACGTTGTAGTCCTTCTATGTAGTCTACAGAAACTGAATCGTTTTACTTTAAGAATGCTACTCCAGAACACCTACTGAATCAGTGTGTGGGCGGGGTTTGGACTCGAGACATCATTCCCTCAAACTTAACATGGTATAGGTAGGTTGTACAGTAATATACAGTCTCAGCACAGAGGGGCGATCTTCATAGGAAGAACAATCATGGGGTGGGGATTCGGGTCGTCCGCTTTAAAAAATGATGTTTATTCAACTCACTGTAGCCTCACATAAAGCCTGCAATACTGCCGCCTCCAAGTACTCTGGATTCGCCCAGATTGAAACATCTGCCCTCACCCTATTAGTGCTGCAGAAAGTGTGAAGTATATCAGTGACGGATCCAGGATTTTGTGACGGGGGATTCTGATTTGATTGTGATTCTTAGAATATGTAGGCTATGCTATAAAATTTTCCGTATTTGAATTGTGCGCATACAGCAAGAAGTGCACATTAGCGTATGCGCTGCTTACACTCATTAATTAATAAGAGGTGTTTTCACGCACTGGATGTTAACGGTAAACAACCAACCACGTACCGGCACGCACGCACGCACGCACGCACGCACGCACGCACGCACGCACGCATGCACGCACGCACGCACGCACGCACGCACGCACGCACGCACGCACGCACGCACGCACGCACGCACGCACGCACGCACGCACGCACGCACGCACGCACGCACGCACGCACACATGCACGCACGCACGCACGCACGCACGCGAACACGCGCGCACGCAAACAGGCTGGGCAGGCAGGGCAGGCACGCACACACACACGCACGCAAGCACCAACGCACGGACGCACGGACGCACTCACCGGCACGCGCTCACCGGCGCGCACGCATGCACGCACGCACTGGCACGCACGCACCGGCACGAACCAGCACGCCCGCACCGGCACGCACGCACGCACGCCTGAAATCACTGTACATGTGGACAAGCTTGATTATTGCATTTTGGATTTGGTGAGCAGTTTCAAAGTTTAAAGTTAAGACTCTTAAAACCTCCTCTAACACTGTCCAGGGTAAAGATAAGCTGAATGCATAGTGCTGGCAAGCACTACTCGGAGGTTTACACTACATGCATGCACTATTGCCTGACACTTGGAGTTACCTAAGTTACCTACCTATAACCTAAAGAATTTGCCCGATTACCTACCTACCTAGCAGCAAGATCTAGCTTACCTAACCTAACCTACCTAAGGCTTCTTCGTGACCAGTTTTACCTAACCTACCTACCTAAAAATGAAAAACGTCAAAATTGCCATCACTACTCGCCGGTCAAGCTGGTCAGGAAAAAAAAATACAATTTGCATGTATCGTGCGTGCAAGGCTAGCATCATGATGCATGCAAACCGTTTTTCCGGCAAGTTTGACCGGCGAGCGTGCGAAACGCGTTTCTAGTGCGAGCAGCGCCTTCCACAAAGAATGTCCACAAGTGCCGCCGCGTAACCTTGGTTGCGGCGCGTCCGATAACGCGCCGCCCGCTTGCTCGTCGCTCGCTCCAGTCATCTGGTGGGGAAGAGAAGCCAGCGACTAGCGGCGAACAGACAAAACTCCTCACAGCTGCTGCTGCTAGTACTACCTGTGCAAGACCGAGACAGAGAACAGCAGCAGGCAGAAATGCCGAAAGGAGATGGTGTCCGCAAAAGGAGACGCGTCTGCGTGGTCGGCGCCGGTGCCAGCGGCCTTCCGGCCATCAAGAATTGCGTGGAATTCGGCTTCGAGGTCGAATGTTTCGAGAAATCGAACGACATGGGCGGACTCTGGAGATTCAAGCCCCAGCAGTGCCTGGGTGAGCGAGAAGAGACCAGCAGAGGCGTTGGTTGATCGGCATTTTCAACAAAACGTGGTACGCGTGGATGCAGCTCCTGAGGTCACCACATCATGCGTGGTGAATACCTTGAGTGCGCCACAAGTTCGGTGTGTTCTAGTACTCAAACGACATTTTGAATCGATTGACATAGACCACGCGCCTTTTGCTGATAAATCTTCCAGATTTTCTTCCAAAATAAAATACAACGCATCAACTGGATAAAAACATCTGCCTTCTAGGCGAAGGCTCAGTCATGAAAAGCACGATCATCAATACCAGCAAGGAGCTGACCGCCTACAGCGACTTCCCTCCTCCCGACCACTTCGCCAACTTCATGCACAACAAGCAAATGCTGGCGTATTTGCGTCTTTACGCCGACCACTTTCACCTGCTGCAATACGTCCACTTCAAAACGGCCGTCGTCGACGTGAGCCGAGCGGGTGACTTTGACAGCACCGGCCAGTGGACCGTCACGATCGATCGGTGCGAGATGAGATTGTGGGGCTGCATTTTTTGGTGAATTATATGGAAATTTTTGGTTCAGGGATGGCAAGCGGCAGCAGAAGACGTACGACGCCGTGATGCTGGGCTCGGGTCACCACGTCGACCCCTACTTTCCGCCACCCTTCAAAGGACAGGGGGAGTTTGAGGTGTGCGAATTGACCAAGTACAGGGCATGCGCGAACACCCTGCATGCATTCCCCAATAGTGCCCCTGCTATGAAAGTAGAGGTTGAAAGTACATTATGGAAAATTTTGCAGGTGGCTGCAAAAAAAGGAGAATATGTGACGCTCCTTTAGGCCCAGTTTGAAAAAACGCGGTATTAAAAGTAGCCACTTCATCAGATGATCAACTTCAGTTTGGACAAAGCGTGTATAATCGAACCAAGCGCAGCAACAGGTCACATATTCGGCGTTTGTTGTGCTCGTTTGGATCACTGGAAAGGCAGTCCAGGCTGCATGAGGACCGAGGCCTTCCATTCCTTGGACTCAGAGACGAGAGCGGGCCTTGTCCTTGACTGGACGTCTACAGATGGCAGTCGTCCGTCCATAGGCAAGGCTAAAGAAGCGGAACAAAGATGAACGAGAATGAAGATGAAGTAGGTATACAAGTACTTGTACCAAGATCGTGAATGATGGTGCATATCACTTACTGTAAGGGCAAGCCACATAGGCTTAAAAATTTAAGATGGGCAGGGTAGCGAAATATTTATGCAGAAACTTTGGCTGTGTGCCCTGTCCATCCATCGAGCCTAGAATGATGCGCATCGTCAGAGAGATGAAAGAGTGTGAGGGTGGTGATAGTGGTAGTGTTGTGGCTGTGTGCGTGGCTCGCACAACAAACGCCGAATAGGACCGTTGCTGCGCTGTTCGATATACACGCTGTCCAAACGAAGTGATCATCTGAGAAGGGCTACTTAATACCGCGTTTTTCAACTGGCCTAAAGGAGCGTCACTTCTCCTTGCAGCCACCTGCAAATTTCCTTAATAAGTGTTTTTCGTAAAAGAAAGATAACAAAAACTCACGCACGCACAAACATAAAACCCACAGCAGCAGACAGAACGGACGCATGCTCAGTGTTGCACCATAAAGCTTATGAAAAGCGTGTACCACTGTACACATTGTGCGTGCGTGCGTGCGTGCGTGCGTGCGTGCGTGCGTGCGTGCGTGCGTGCGTGCGCGCGTGCGTGCGTGAGTGCGTGCGTGCGTGCGTGAGTGCGCGCGCGGGCGAGCGTGCGTGCGTGCGTGCGGGTGTGCAGATGTGTCATTTTCATGTATCAGGAGCTGTAGCGAGCATCTCCATAAATATTTTTCCCATCTCAAAAAATACCAAAATTCTGTAAAAGAACCTAGAAAAGAGACAAAAAAGTGGAATGCACTGGAGACACTGCAGTAAAGCAACGCTGAGGTTCCCAGGGACACGTGCAAAGGCACAGGCAGGCGTTACTGGATTCGAACCAGCGACCTCTGATTTAGGGAACATGGTAAAAAGAAGAAGTGCCCAGTAAACCATAGCTGGCATGTAGCAAGAGTCCCTCCGCGATTTCATTTTTGATGTGGAGCATAGATGCCTGCGAGGTTTCGTCCAATTGATGCAGGCGCGAGTGGGCGACGAACAAGAAGCTTGTTTGTAAGTGGGTCCTGCCATCTCCAAAAACTTCTCGTAATGCACAAGCGTATGGAAGCGTGTTATGACTTAATCGATTCCCCCTTTGAATGCGCTTCTTTTGAGCTATCAAGCGCCAAATTCGTTCAGGAAATGAAAAATAATGCACGACATAGATCCAAATTTTGCCCAAAATGGGGGTGCGCCAAGAGGGTCGAGCTGCGAAACATGGAAATCGAGCGCTCCCATTCTCGAAAGTGACCTATTCCAGGTCCAGACGAGCAACTTTCATCATTACAGCGACGAACGGTCGAAGCGTCTATAGCTAACAAACTTTGAACAAAACACCTAAAAAATGGCCTTTCGAAGAGGGCTGACAGAGACACGGCATCGAGCGCTCCCTTGTCGAAGTAACCTATTCCAAGTCTGGACGATACTTTTGTCATTACAGCACAGCGGTGTCACGAACGGTTGAAGCGCCTATAGGTGACAAACTTTTTGTCGATTTGCCGAAATTTTGTCGCCAATATCTCATATGTGGTGAGAATTTCAAATATCACGCCAGCGCCCCAGACATTCTTTTAAAGCTTTCACGAAAACAAAAAACATTTGGGGTTTCTCGGCTTTTTTTCGACTGTTACTCTTTCGGGTTTTTTGGCCAAAATAAAACGACTATGTCCCAAAAAATGACCAAATCGCCATAACTCTAGATCCGTAGCACCTAGACGAATTTACCTTGGGCACAAAATTGCGATATATACCACTGTTCACGCCAAGTTCGTCAAAATCGACAGCAGCGTTCCAGAGCGGCGACCCAAAAAGTGTGTGCAGAACAGGAAAAAAAAACACCACTTTTCGAACATTCGACATTCGTCTCATGCGCTGGACTACCGAAACGCGGGAGGCTTCATTCCGGTTCAGAAGGCGGTCTTTTGGCTATCATTTCCAAAATCGTTCACCAACAAGAATTATAAGCGACGAAAATCTACAAACCCATGAGAAGGCTCACATATTTGGGTTGTACGCTGACGCGTACACCCTGATATAGAAGAGCCCGGTGGCACCGTTGGAGGATTTACGGTGTGTGTAGCGAAAGTCTACCTCATTAGAACTGGGCGGTGTAAACTCCATCACTCGGGCGCGGGCGGGGGGCCCCCGGCGCCGGGCCCAAACAGCCCCCCCAGACCGGCGCGCGCCAGACAGACGGCGCCCGACGCTTGGCGGCCAGACGAGGCGCAGGAGAAGGGACCACACCATGGCCATTGA
Source organism: Paralinhomoeus sp. GSCO2_6 (assembly GCA_030248085.1). Lineage (NCBI taxonomy): Eukaryota > Metazoa > Nematoda > Chromadorea > Monhysterida > Linhomoeidae > Paralinhomoeus > Paralinhomoeus sp. GSCO2_6. The sequence continues at coordinate 21,365 of JASAMY010002722.1, read as the reverse complement.
CGGCCTCCTCGCGTAATAACAACACAACAACACTCCAGACCCCTTGGACAGGGCGAGATCCTGCACAGTCACGCGTACAAGGACCACCGCGGCTTCGAGGACCAGACGGTCGTTGTCATCGGCGTCGGCAACTCGGGCGTCGACGTCGCCGTCGAACTCAGCAAGATCGGCGCAGACGTGAGCTGAGCCCCATTGGTGAGTCGAAAATAAAGGGGTTCCCCCAGTATTTTATCGTCAATGGATCTTTCCATCATCCATGGGGCCTGCAAAATAATGGGGGTCGTTGCAAAATAAAGGGGGTTCGAATTGTACAGTCAAACGATTTTATTCCGACTTTATTCACGATGGATACTTAGCAACAAACCCAACCGGAACAGTCATTTAACTGGCATGGTGGGAGGGGGGGGGGTGGTCACCCAGTCGACGACAAGGGTGACTCACCGAACGCGAAGAGAAGAATTGAGCACAGGACCTTGCGATCATGAGTCCTATTTTCTGTCACCAGGCCATCTCTGTCCAGCTGCGGGGGGGGGGCATGGGCTTCCCCGTTCTCGGACCCGTCCCCCGAAGAGCGGCGGAAAGGGCCAATCGGGGCCCTGCGTCTGGGCGTGGCTCGCTCTCGGGCAGGCGTGATTCTCGAGTTGCAGGTGCACTTGGTGACGCGTCGAGGCACGTGGGTGCTGAATCGCGTGAGCGACAAGGGTCTGCCCTTCGACGTCGTGGGCAACACGCGCTTCTACGGCACGCTCTTCGACCACCTGCCGCGCAGCTGGGCGAACGACTACGTCGAGAGGAAGCTCAGCGACAAGTTCGACCATGGACTCTACGGACTCAAGCCGGGCCACAGGGTCTTCGATGTGCGTTTGCAACTGTGCGTGCGTGCGTGCGTGCGTGCGTGCGTGCATGCCGATGCGTGGCGGTGCGTGCGTGCGTGCGTGCGTACGAGCGTGTGTGCGTGCGTGCGTGCCGGTGCGTGTGTGCTTGCGAATTTGCAAACATTTTATATAGGTATACCGTGTACACGCACGAAAAGTGCATACCGCACCAATTTAGGCGCACCCAACTATCAACGACGAGCTGCCAAATCGAATTCTGGCGGGCACCGTAACCGTCAAGCCGCAAATCAGGGAAATGACGCAAAAGGACATTCATTTTGTGGACGACACCGTCTTAACGGACGTTGACGCCGTCATTTTCTGCACTGGCTACTCCTTTAGTTTTCCATACCTGGAAGGTGGACAGCTCATAGAGGGTGAGTATACAATTACACCGTAAATCCTCTAGTTGGTCCAACCCTGGCCGGCTACAGCTTACTGTATTTGCCCCCCCCCCCTTCCGTAATGAACCACTATCCTCAGGCGCCGAATTTAGGTAATTTTGTTTTCCATGGCTACCGCATTTGTTTGCGGAGATACTATTAAGGAAAATTTGGGGGTGCAAAAGAGAATATGGGTCCTTTAGGCCCAGTGAAAAAGGCGGTATAAAAGTAGCCACTTCACAGAGACAACTTCAGTGGACAAACGTGTATAATCGAACCAAGCGCAGCAACACGTACATATTCGGCGTTGTGTGCTCGCTTGGATCACTGGAAAGGCAGTCCAGGCTGCAGAGGACCGAGGCCTTCCTTCCTGGACAGAGACGAGAGCGGGCCTTGTCCTTGACTGGACGTCTACAGATGGAGTCCGTCCGTCCATAGGCACAGGCTAACAGAAGCGGAACAAAGAGAACGAGAACGAAGATGAAGTAGGGTATACAAAGACTTGGTACCAGATCGGAATGAGGTGCATACACTACTGTAAGGGCAAGCCACATATTAAAAATTTAAGATGGGCAGGGTAGCGAAATATTTATGCAGAATCTTGGCGGTGCCTGTCAGCATCGATGCCTATAAATGAGGTCGAGAGAGAGAAAGAGTTGGAGGGGGATGATAGGGAGGTGGGCTGTGGCGGGCTCGAAAACGCCGAAGGAGGGTGCGCGCTGGTTCGATATACCGGTTGTCCAACGGGACTGAGAAGGGCCTTTAACGCGTTAAACTGGGCCTAAAGGAGCGCCTATCTCTTTTGCAGCCACCGAATTTCCACAGGTTTTTCGAAGAAAGATAATCGAAACCACGCACGCACAAACATACAAACCCACAGCAGCAGACCAGAACGGACGCATGCTCAGGTTGCACCATCAAGCTATGAAAAGCGTGTACCACTGTAACATTGTGCGTGCGTGCGTGCGTGCGTGCGTGCGTGCGGGTGTGCAGATGGTCTTTTCTGTAAGGGGCTGTGCGAGCATTCGTCCATAAATATTTTCGCAGCCAAAAAATACCAAAATTCTGGTAAAAGAACCTAGAAAAGAGACAAAAAGTGGAAGGACTGGAGACACTGCAGTAAAGCAACGCGAGGGTTTCCCAAGGGGACACGTGCAAAGGACAGGCAGGCGTACTGGGATTCGAACCAGCGACCTCTGATTAGGGAAATGGTAAAAAGAAGAATGTGCCCAGTAAACCATAGCTGGCATGTAGCAAGAGTCCCACCGGCGATTTCATTTTTGAGTGGAGCATAGATGCCTGCGAGGTTTCCGTCCAATTGATGCAGGCGCGAGTGGGCGACGAACCAAGAAGCTTGTTATGTAAAGTGGGTCCTGCCATCTCCAAAAACTTCTCGGAATGCACAAGCGTATGGAAGCGGTTAGACTAATCGATTCCCCCTTGAATGCGCTTCTTTTAGCTATCACGCGCCAGAATTCGTTCAGGAATGAAAAATAATGCACGATCATAGATCCAAATTTGCCCAAAATAGGGGTGCGCCAAGAGGGTCGAGCTGCGAAACATGGAAATCGGAGCGCTCCCATTCTCGAAAGTGACCTATTCCAGGTCCAGACGAGTAACTTTCATCATTACAGCACAGCTCTGCGACGAACGGTGAAGCATCTATAGCTACCAAACTTTTGGGACAAAACACTCAAAAAAGGCCTTTCGAAGAGGGCCGACCGAGACATGGGCATCGGAGCGCTCCCATTTGTCGAAAGGGACCTATTCAGGTCCGGACGATTAACTTTTGTCATTACAGCACAGCTCTGCCACGAACGGTTGAAGCGCCTATAGCTAACAAAGTTTTTTTGCGCGAAATTTCCGAAATTTGGATGCCAATATCTCAATATCTAGGAGAATTCAAATGCATGCAAGCGTCCCAGACTCGCCTCGAAAACTGTCACGGAAACAAAAAACATTTGGGTGTTTCTCGGCTTTTTTTCGAGTTTTGCTCTTGTCGGATTTTGGCCAAAAATAAACGACTATGTCCCAAAAAATGACCAAACGGCCATAACTCTAGACCATAGCACCTAGACGAATTACCTTGGGGCACAAAATGCGATATATACCACGTTCACGCAATTTCGCAAAATCGACAGCAGCGTCCAGAGCGGCGACCCAAAAAGGGGCAGAACAGGAAAAAAAAACACCACTTTTCGGAACATTCGGACATTTCGTCTCATGCGCTGGACTACCGAAACGCGGGATGGCTATTCGATTCCGGTTCAGAAGGCGGTTCTTTTGAGCTATCAGTCGCCAAAATCGGTTCAGGCAATCAAGAGTTATAAGCGACTGAAAATTCTACAAACCGCATTGAGGAAGTGCTCACATATTAGGGTTGTACGCTGACGCGTACACCCTGATTGCCATAAATTCGGTGGATAGTAATGGACAAGGGCAACGCAATACCGTAACCGGCCGTTTAGTGAGCGAGAACGAGGCGCCACTCTACAAGTACATGTACTGGCCCGAGATCAAACACCCCGAAACGATGTGCGTGCTGGGCTTGATTCAGCCTGTCGGGTCGATCATGCCCATTTCCGAGATGCAAGCCAGGTAAAGGGTAAAGCATGTAGTTTTAAACATGGTATTACAGACACAGTCAAATGAGATGTACTCACTTTTTAGTAGGTGAGGAAACGGATTGGTGTGTGGCGGCGTGTATGTATGCTGTCACTGCGTCAAAAATTGCAATGAACCACCTTCGTACATTCCGCAGTCCCTTGACAGAACCATACCTACGGTACTTGAAGTCACTGTGTGTAGTTGCAAAACGAAGCAACTACCGTAAATCCTCCAATAGAAGCCCCCCTCCAATAGTGCCTCCCCCTCCAATAGAGCCCCCGGGTACGGCAAGGTTGAAAGTATAGAGCCCCCCCCTCCAATAGTGCCCCCGGGGGTAAAGGGTATCCTGTGCCATGTGCCATTTATGGGCAAAAATAAAGTGGTAGGTACATTTATATCGTGTATACACAGTACTACTAACCAATAATAGACCTTTTAGCAACTATTAACGGTAAATCAACCATTAAATGTGGAAAACGTTATGAAAATCACCGAAAAATCGGCAGCTTTGACAGTGAGATTAGCATTACCATTCAAAATGTTTAGGTTGAAAGTATAGAAGCCCCCCCCCCCCTCCACGAGTGCCCCCCTCTCCCCGCCTGCCCCCGGGTAAGGAGAGGTTGAAAGAATAGTGCCCCGGGGGCACTATTAGAGGATTTACGGTATTTCACAATTTCACTATTTGCAATATTTCAGGGTGTTCTGCAGCATGCTGGCAGGCGACACGAAGCTGACGAGTCAAGATGGAATGCTGCAGGACATTGCAGAGAAACGAGAGGCGATGCGGAGAAGATACGTTGAGAGCAGACGGCACACGATTCAGGTGCGTGCGTGCGTGCGTGCGTGCGTGCGTGCGTGCGTGCGTGCGTGCGTGCGTGCGTTCAACACGGTGCTCACCTGTGCTAGCCGCGTTATTTAGGTGGACTACCGTAGCTACATGGACCAGCTGGCGGAGTTGATCGGCTGCAAGCCCCACTTGTCCAAGTACCTCTTCACGGACAGAAAATTGTGGCGCGCGCTTATGTTCGGTCCCATGGCCGCCTACCAGTACAGACTGGAGGGACCTCACAAATGGACAGGTGAAAACCGCACAAAATTAGCGAACACGATAAAGCGTAATTTGTGGCGTGTGGTGTAGGGGTCAGCATACAGGACCGGTATTCCCGAGACCTGGGTTCGAATCCCAGCACTGCCACTCACCTTTTTTCCCACTACTTTCCAAAGCCTCCCTCACTGCCGTACCGTACGCAACGTTATGGAGCTTTGACTCGCCGGGGAAGGGACGCAACGAAGTAAAACGCACCGAAATACCACGAAAATACCAAAATACAGCGCTACAGCAACGTCCAACCCGTTGAATAGGACAGGAGGCTCCACTACGCTGTTTTACAGTGATTGTTCTCTGCTCAGCTCAGCATGTCACTCACGGACAGGTTTCCAATGACCGGAGCTTTGCATCACTGGGCAACGGGGGTAGACCCACTGCAACAAATCACTGTAGCTGTCAGTAGAGTGCAGTGCCGACTTTTCGAATTGATGCACGACTTTTTTCAAAAAAAAAATGCCACCCTCGTTCTTCAGGCGCTCGGCTCGCCATCCTCGACATGATGCGTCGCATCGAACAGCCGTTGCGGACGAGGAAGGTTGCGGACGAGGAAAAGTCGAGCGAATTCACACTGAAGATATTATGGTGCCTTTTCGCGGCTTTTATCCTCTTGACGGCGCTCCATCTGGCGGGAATCGTTAGTATTTAGGAGAGATCTATTGGAACTATGCACCGATTCTACAGATAATTTCATTTGCGCGTGGTGCGATTTTATTGTCCACAAGCCAATCAAGCGTCGCGCTGCCGCTACATGCGTGAACCGTAAATCCTCCAATAGAGTCCCCCTCCAATAGTGCACCGCGTAAGGCAAGGTTGAAAGTATAGTGCCCCAGGAGCACTATTGGAGGATTTACGGTAAGCCAAACACGTTATGTACCAATGTGTACCCCGCCACGTCCAATCGCTGCGGGGCCTGCCTGGAGGGCTACGAACTGTTCAAACCACAAACTTTTCTGTACAACAATTTAAAAAATCGAATTTGTGAACATTGTGACCACCTCTCATTGTTGCACCAACGGATGGTCTTGGGTCACATTCACCCAGTGCTGGGCCCTGTTACAAGTACGCGGGCAAAAATCCTCATAAAATCTTATCCTGCCATTTCCAACTGAAACAAATATACCTACGCCTCGTTATCTAGCTGTCTACCTTCAAGAGCGCACGCACCAGCGGAAACAACAGGCAAGCAAAACAAGAGAAAAAATGGACACGAACAACAACACACCAACACCTGCAGTAAGTAGCGATACTCCATAGCGCTTCTATCACCCTACTACTGATAATGCGTCTTATGACGTCACTTTCGCCCGACTAAAACGTTTGCTCGACTACACTTTCCGGCGAATATTATCGTCGACGATAACACAACGATTCTGGTTTTATTTTGCATTGTTCACAGCTGCACTTCCGCCGGCATGTTTTCGCCAGCCAGGCCCGCTAACAGATTCTGGGCGGCCAAAGTCGCCATGGCGTGTCGAGTCTCCACCGTGGCACTGCCGATGTGGGGCAATACCACTGAAAAAGGGCGCTTTCTTGTTTGCCAAACATTCATACGCGTAAAAACAAAAAAACTGCACATTTAGAAGCCGCTATTTTGGTGAACAATGTCTTATTCTCGACATCTACACTCCAATTCTTTGGCTGGGGGGAACAATCGACCTCCGAACAGCCAATTACCCTCCCCACTCGGCAGGACCAGATACACGTACGCATACCTGTAACCGGGTCTGGAACAGTGGGGGGGGGGGGTAAATGTCCGAATTCTGGGGGGGGGGGGGTCTGGAGCAAAAAGTGGGGGGTAGCTGGCCATTTTTGGAGTTATACTGGTACTTTTTGGTAAAAAAATGGGTATAAATAGTGTTATTTAGCTGTTTTTTTTTACGGTTATATATAACACTAAAAAACACTGAAATACACCAACATTTACTCACTTTTATCGTTTTAGACAGAGTGAAAATCCCTTGGGAAAATTCTGGAGGGGGGGGGGGTTTGGGTGGGTGTTGGAAAAATAGTGAAGGAGGGTAACCCCCCAGTTACAGGTATGCACGTACGCTTGAGGCGATTATAAAAATGCGTTCAAAACCAATCCTGAGCAGAGGTTTCCTCAGCAACTTCAAACGGGACAACTCACGCACCGCAGTTGGGCAGCGTCAACAGTTTGTGGTCCTTAGGCAGGGGTTCGGAATAGCAGACGTCCAAGCCAGCCGCCGCGATTTGGCCCGTCGACAGAGCCTCGTACAAATCCTCTTGCTCCACCACCGGACCCCTAAAGCGACCCAAGTCGGTGTACATCGTTGATTAGGGGCAACGCTAGGAGGCCGTCACTGGCCCATATCTGCATGACGCCTTCCTGTCTAGAGCCACAGAATTAGCCAGACAGTCCGAAGACTTACGACATCTAGGGCAGCGACAGCACGAGAAATTGCATTGAGAGGGAAACACCCGTTTTAGTGGTTCCATCAGGAATCGAACCCAGAACCGTGCGCGGAAAAGGCCGATTCTCTATCACTAGGCCATATGCCGCCCCTGTGCCTGTGTATAGCGTAGTCACATGGTCATATGCGTAAATTTCGCTCAAAAGCTCGTCACCTGCTGCTGTTGACCAAAATGGCGCTGCTTTTCATGAGTTGAAAGGCGCGCTTGTCAAAGATCCCCTTTGTTTCCTTGTTTAGAGCGCATGAGACGACAATAAAATCGCTGTCCTGACAAAGTTGTTCGAAGCCGACAAATTTAGCGCCCAACTTGCTCGCTTCTGAATGAGGGGCGTCACAAACTTGGAGAACACGCATTTTATTAATTTAACTAATAATTAATAAATAGACTTTCCGGAATTTTTATTTGCTTGTGAAAAGCCCAACGCATAATGCACTGTAATATTTATTTTACAGCATTTACAGCTCATTACTGCGTCTCCAATTCTGTCAAGTAATCGACGCCAAAATGGCTACCGGATTTCTCGCTACGGCCGGCGTAGAGAATCTCTTTGGGGTGGAAGGACAGCAGTTTGTGGGCGATCGACAGACCGATGTTGCCCATTCCAAAGATTCCCAACGTCGAGTTTTGAATTCCCTTGCCGCACATGAAATCATGATACCACGACTGCCAGCCGCCACTAAAGAAAGCAGTGGCGAGTTTTTGCTGTGCGCGCGAAACGGCTAAAAATGGTAAGAAGTTCTCTCCATGCCAATCCCCCACGACCTCCAACCCCAACCTGCACTAATTGCAGGCATAGGTGGGCTCAGGGAGGGTGTAGGGGTGGGGGGTTCAGCCCCCTGGCCCAGGCCCTCCCGCTTTTTTGCGGGAGCGCCCCCCCCCCCCACCTGGCCATCGCCAATATAAAAAAAATGGCTAAATATGCGTGTTTTTGCTTCCGTTTCAGTGTAGTGTGACCCAAAAACGCTCAGAAAGTGCTATTTTGGCATTGTTTTGACACATTTTCGCCCAAAAAGCACGGATTTAAACGCTATTATGGTGCGAAATCTTCCACTTCAAAATTTTCGATCCCGGCGGGATGGCGGGAGACCCCTCCCTCTTGAAACCCCCAGCCACCCCCCCCCCCGGCTTTTGACCCAATATACTGACCCGATAATTGACCCACCCAAAGAGCGAGCTCCCCTTACACCATGTGCACAAAAAAAACAATCGCATCTACCAATAAAAAAATGGACAAGAATTATAAGGAAGCCACAACCGTTTCACCAAGTCCACCCCCTCGACCAGCCGTCTGGAGGTTGCCAACAGCAAGGCGACGGTCAGTTCTGCCGTCGCTTCCGTCAGCACGTCGGGTGTGTAGCCCAATCTGATTTTGCTGAATTTTCAGACATTAAATAAAAATAAAAAAATAAAAATAAAAATGACGCAAAACCCAACCGCTCCTTCAAAGCGTCCAAGTCGACGTGGTCATAGCCAACGGACATGGTCGACACGACGCGAAGGCGCTTGCCTGAATTTAAAATTATAATTATAAAAAATTTTTGGCACGCACAAATTCTTACCAAACCAAAAGCTGGGCCAAAACAATTCCTGCCACTGCCAGGCCACGCAAGGGTACTGCACTACTGTAACGGTGTCTCCAAAATCCACATAAGTAGCTAATCTCTTCAATAACACGAGCAAAACATACAGTGGTTCAAGAGATCTTTGTCGATTTGATCGCTAATCAAGCAGTAAAGTCCATCGGCATTTTCAGCGGAACTGAGCAACACATTTCTAGGCACCGGTACCGACTCCGAATCCCACACGCTCACCTCGCATCTGGAACTTTGCCAATTATGCAATTAAAAAATTGAATGAATGAATGTTTTACTGACTTCTCTTGTAGAATGTCCACAACGAACTGGGGCAACTTGCGAGTAACGTAGACTTTGGGCAAATTCAAAAGGTTTTTCGACATTTTCGAAAAATTAGATGAAAGGCGCTTTCGAGGCGCAGCCAACAATCGAAAGGAAAATTTTCGTGCGACTATATGCATAAATAAAGCAGAAAATCTTAGAAAGGCAAAACAAACTGGGCTTACAAGAATCCATGCAGGCATGCAGGCATGCAGGCAGGTAAAGGATGCAGGCAAGTTGCAAGCAAGTATGTGCGTAAATACCTTAGAGCAATCTGCGTAATTATCATCGTACTGCGATACTGTAATCAACGTTTTCCAATTCTGAACGTAAGCTCAGCGTGCTTCGCGTACACAATTGCAATTGTAGCTTTGCAAGCAAAACACACGCAGCACAAACAACGATTAGACAAACTTAGAAACTGCACGCTGTGCTCAGCGGACGCGTCCTTGTTCGCCGCGTGACATAGCATTATGCGCGTGACCAGTCATTACGCGAGTTACATCGCATTACGCGCGTGAGCACTAACTAAAAAAGGTCAACAGCTTCATTCGGGTTTTTGGCGGGCAGAGTCAGACATGTCTGGAATTTGAATGTGATTGTGTGCAGTGCAACAGTTAGAGCGAAGCCTGCAAAACAGCCGAGAATTCCCTTCAACAAAGAAAGCGAGATCGCACCTCCAACAAACGACCAAGGGGACTAGCGGAAGGGATCTGCTGCGGACTTGGCTCTGGGGGGGGGGAAAACAACAAGAAAATAGCAAATGGCAGGGCGCATCATTGCACTCCAAACTGGCTAAACAGGTGAGCTCGGTGTCTGTCCGTCAGCAGGTCCTTTGCTTCCGTCGACAACGTCAGCAACGCCGTACCAAAGCATGGCGCTTACCCGTTGCTCGATGAATCCCCCCCCCCCCCCCTGACATTCATCTTCTGATCGTCAGCAAATTTCCCACATAAAACTGGCAAAAATCGTCCCTGTGGTGTGGAGTATTTGTGCACTTGACTCAAAAAAACTAAACAATAAAACTGAATGGCTCTAAGGTCACATTTTGAGGCTCGTCAAGTTTATTATCCATAATGGTACCATAATAGGATAGGACATTTCGAAGCCTAAATAAAAGCCATCCCAAAAATGTCGACGACGAGACGATGCAGTACCTCGCGATTGTCACCGACGTTGAGATACTCCACGACTCCACGCCGAGGGGTCCACATGCCGTACGAGTCGACATTGAGGTCTGATCGGGCGGCGGCATCGTCAAGAGACACCGCGAAGGAGCACTCTCGCAAGCGGCCAGGCACTCGGCTCGGCGCCGTCGGACGCGTCGTCCCTTCCGCAGAACATCGCAGCAAAACGTTGCCAGCTTCCAACAAGGAGCCGATGAACCGTTCCGATGCCAAGCCCGTTTCTACTGCTTCGTTTCTTGTCGACGACTGGTCGTCGTCAGGCGAGCTGATTCGGCCGCGCGTCGCCCCAAAGACCCCAGCGAGGGCCGCTGGTCAGCCTTTTTTCGATTTGGATTGTTCGGCGATGGCGGCAAGTCGACTAGCCCCTCTTTGTTTTGTTTTTTGGGCGTTAATTCGCTCATTTTCTCGGCAAATTCCCAAAAAAAAAATAACCCGCTCCACTCACTGTGTGCGATATACGGTGCTTAAAGTTGCGGACCAAACTTTAACGTGTATGGTGCCGCAACTTAGTGCCTGCATCCTTTATTTGCCTGCATCCTTTACCTGCCTGCATGCCTGCATGCCTGCATAGATTCTTGTAAGCCACAAACTGCTTGAATTTTCGTTCAGTTGAATCGCAGACATACAGTAAAAACAGACATACAACAGCACTCGTACTCGCACAAATCAATAAACCGCAGTGCAATTCAGAGCACAGAGAAAATTGACATTTCAAACAGCAAAGAACAAAGGAAAAGAGAAAGTCATTGAACATCAATCCTGTGCGTACATCGCACACACGCACTGAACCGGGACAGTAAAGCACAAAAAACGGCTAGAAAATACCGACACAAAGATTTCGCTATTTTTTCTTAACTTCAGTGTTCTCTCTTGTCATTCAACTTTCGGCAAATCTTGATCTGGCTTGGATTGCGCTTGCTGCTGCGGATTTTGGTTGGCGCGCGTCGTTGCGGGCGTTTTGATAGCTCCGGCTCCGGACACCTGACTCTTGGCGATTTTCGGGCGACTAAAAGAATCCACCGATACCCCAATTTCTCCATTAGCGGAAACGCTCTGAGACTGATCCGCAGACGGATTCTGCACTGCATAGAATATTTCAATTGTGACAATGCAGTAAGAATTCTTTAAATTTTTTGTCCATTACTTTGCCATTTCAGCATCAAATCCTACACCCGGCGCCAAAACCCTGCCCACCACAGCAGCAGTGCGACCACTGCTCTGCGTATCTCCTTGAGGCGCCAGGCGAAGATGACGAGGTTGGAGAGGCAGTTGATTCTGACGACGTTGTAGCAGTAGTAGGCGACCAAGTAGGCGCTGCGCCGAGGGAGCAGCCCTCCGAACAGGGCGACGAGCACTAGGGACAGGGGCAGCACCTGCAGACAGGCCGTACACACCCCGATGGCCAGCACCGTCTGGTTGAGGCGCCGCTGCAGGCGCAGCTCCGCCGGACTGTAGCTGTAATGGAAAACGGCGCGCCTGTCTGTACGTGCCTGTGCGTGCCGGTGCGTGCCAGTGCGTGCAGGTCGGTGGGGGTGCCTCGCGCAAGCGTGCTACTACTGACGTGTGCTCGAGCGCGCCGTGTAGCACGACATTCTTGTAAGCCCTGGGCACGTAGGCGTAGATGGCGAGGCTGACGATGCCACCGATTAGCGCCACCCCGTCGGAGAAACGCTGGTAGAGTGGAGGGAGGTTGTGCGCGCACTTGGCCAGAGGCAGCGGTGGCAACTGGCCCGTTTCCTAGAGTAGGCATAGGCATGAAATACCATGTACATGTAAACTGCTTGAAAGAAACTTGCCTACCAGCACAAAATTGGTTGCAACTGCCCATATGGTCACTTGAGAGAGACAGTAAAGCAGCATGACCAACAGAACCTAATCGGTCGAAACCCATTCCGAACGGAACGCACGCACGCACGCACGCACGCACGCACGCACGCACGCACGCACGCACGCACGCACGCACGCACGCACGCACTTGCCCCCAAGTACCTTGTAAGCGTAGCGGATGCTGCGATTTGCGTACTCCTTGTAGCGCACGATTGCCAAGAGTCGGTCATAGGACACGATCACGACGGACACGCCAGTCAGCTGCTTGGCTATTGGATTCAGATAGCCCCATGGTTTCAGGATCTGACACACCGGTGTTGTGACAACGATTGAGTTCGTAAATCTCATACCCCTTTTTTTTTTTATTTTTTTGTTTTGTGTTTTTTTTTTTGTGTTTTTTTTTTTTTGTTTCTGCTTTGGTTATGCTTTTCTAGTTTCTTTACTTTTTCCATCGTCCTAGCTTTAATCGGGGCGGCCGTCGTCGTCTAGCGACTGCTTACACCCTCTGCTTACACAGTTGAGCGATGTGCTTTGAACGAACAAGCACACATTGCTGAGGTGGCGGGGCAGTAGTTTTTGGTAGTTTCTGTTTCTGTCTCAGGGTATAGTGCTCTTCCTCGAACTAGCAGCCCTCTGCTTGAGCAGCAGTTGAGCGATGTGCTTTGAACGAACAAGCACACATTGCTGAGGTGGCGGGGCAGTTGGGTTGTGCTACAGTCTGAGGGGATATAACTATAGCAGACCTCTGCTTGAGCAGCAGTTGATCGATGTGCTTTGTACGAACTAGCACACATGGGTGAGGTGGCGGGGCAGTAGAGTTCTGTTTCTGTCTCAGGGTATAGTGCTCTAGCAGCCCTCTGCTTGAGCAGCTGTTTAAAGTGGGGGGGGGGGGGGAGAGTTTGTTTTTGTCTCAGGGTAGCTGCAGCCCTCTGCTTGAGCAGCAGTTGAGCGATGTGCTTTGAACGAACAAGCACACATTGCTGAGGTGGCGGGGCAGTAGAGTTCTGTTTCTGTCTCAGGGTATAGTGCTCTAGCAGCCCTCTGCTTGAGCAGCAGTTGAGCGATGTGCTTTGAACGAACAAGCACACATTGCTGAGGTGGCGGGGCAGTAGAGTTCTGTTTCTGTCTCAGGGTATAGTGCTCTAGCAGCCCTCTGCTTGGGCAGCAGTTGAGCAATGTGCTTTGAACGAACAAGCACACATTGCTGAGGTGGCGGGGCAGTAGAGTTCTGTTTCTGTCTCAGGGTATAGTGCTCTAGCAGCCCTCTGCTTGAGCAGCAGTTGAGCGATGTGCTTTGAACGAACAAGCACACATTGCTGAGGTGGCGGGGCAGTAGAGTTCTGTTTCTGTCTCAGGGTATAGCGCTCTAGCAGCCCTCTGCTTGAGCAGCAGTTGAGCGATGTGCTTTGAACGAACAAGCACACATTGCTGAGGTGGCGGGGCAGTAGAGTTCTGTTTCTGTCTCAGGGTATAGTGCTCTAGCAGCCCTCTGCTTGAGCAGCAGTTGAGCGATGTGCTTTGAACGAACAAGCACACATTGCTGAGGTGGCGGGGCAGTAGAGTTCTGTTTCTGTCTCAGGGTATAGTGCTCTAGCAGCCCTCTGCTTGGGCAGCAGTTGAGCGATGTGCTTTGAACAAACAAGCACACATTGCTGAGGTGGCGGGGCAGTAGAGTTCTGTTTCTGTCTCAGGGTATAGCGCTCTAGCAGCCCTCTGCTTGAGCAGCAGTTGAGCGATGTGCTTTGAACGAACAAGCACACATTGCTGAGGTGGCGGGGCAGTAGAGTTCTGTTTCTGTCTCAGGGTATAGTGCTCTAGCAGCCCTCTGCTTGAGCAGCAGTTGAGCGATGTGCTTTGAACGAACAAGCACACATTGCTGAGGTGGCGGGGCAGTAGAGTTCTGTTTCTGTCTTAGGGTATAGTGCTCTAGCAGCCCTCTGCTTGGGCAGCAGTTGAGCGATGTGCTTTGAACGAACAAGCACACATTGCTGAGGTGGCGGGGCAGTAGAGTTCTGTTTCTGTCTCAGGGTATAGTGCTCTAGCAGCCCTCTGCTTGTGCAGCAGTTGAGCGATGTGCTTTGAACGAACAAGCACACATTGCTGAGGTGGCGGGGCAGTAGAGTTCTGTTTCTGTCTCAGGGTATAGTAGTGTCTCAGGGTACAGGCTCTAGCAGCCCTCTGCTTGGGCAGCAGTTGAGCGTAGAGTTGGGCACGTTTTTTACAACGTTTTTTAACAATAAAACACGTATTTTTTGTTAAAAAACGTCGTCGCCTGTTTCTTAAAATAAAAAAAAAGACGGTCGTAGTCGTAATCGTAATGTAAGTTGCGTCGTAGTTGTAAGAAACTTGCTCAGATGAGCCGCGCCACTGTATTACATCACTTGAGTCACTTTAACACGCAAGCCTAAGGTGTCTACTGTTTGAGCAGCAACTGCACTGTACTGTACACACACAGACGTCTTCGCATGCACGCCCGCACACGTACCTGAGGAGCCCACCTGTCTGTTTGTGCTTACTGCAGTGCTTGCACAGCTCTACTCCACTCAGCCTTCCTTATGTACCGATTTCGAAGCTTTGGGGACTTCGCGATGACTTACCATGATGTATGTATGGTACTTGTACACATGTATTAAAAAAAAACAAAAGAACCAGTTTTTTCCTAAATAAAACCGTTTTTTTTTAACAAAAAAAAAACGCTGGGCCATGGTGAAAACGTTTTTTTCCCCAACTCTAGTTGAGCGATGTGCTTTGAACGAACAAGCACACATTGCTGAGGTGGCGGGGCAGTAGAGTTCTGTTTCTGTCTCAGGGTATAGTGCTCTAGCAGCCCTCTGCTTGGGCAGCAGTTGAGCGATGTGCTTTGAACGAACAAGCACACATTGCTGAGGTGGCGGGGCAGTAGAGTTCTGTTTCTGCCTCAGGGTGTAGTGCTCTAGCAGCCCTCTCCTTGGGCATTTAACACTTTTTTAATTAAAAAAGTTTTTTTCAGACAAGCATTTTAACAATTTTTGTTTTTTTAACACTAGTATTTTGACTGTTTTATTTTTTAACTTTTACTTTTTGGTGACATCGCTACCTACAACTCGTCGACTGCATGTGTGAAAAGTCTGTCTGAGCTGTCAACAGCTGTCTCAAAATGTGTGCGTACGTGCGTGAGTGCGGGCGCGCGCGCGTGCGTGCGTGCGGGCGTGTGTGCGTGTGTGCGTGCGTAGGCGCGTGAAAGGTAACGTCCCTCCTCCATATTAAAAAAATGTAGTACCGGTGCATTTGAATAGTGCCATGGAAAGGTTGAGTTGGAAGATGCATACGGTAATCTTGTTTTCAGTGGGCGTCCATAGATGAGTTGGCCAGCGGTGAGTTGTCGGTCGCAGACACTCTTCGTGCGCTGTGATAACGGGGAAGCATCAGCCATGCAGCAAGTTTGAGCAACTATTATCGTAAATAGTGTGACACACAGAGCTCTTTATTTGCCTTTCTAGGATACTATCCCGTGCAAAGTTTAGAGTTGCATTGCGCGTTCTTCCATTCCATTCCGCCACACAACCAGCTTGCAATGAGCTGTGTGTTGCCTACAAAGGCTCTGTTTGGCCTGATTGTGCTGGGCCTAAGTGACGCCTGCAAGCCAGGCCCAAAGGGCGAAACAACTTCTTATTACGTGGCACGTTTCACCGACCACAGCAGTAGATACACAAAGGACTTGGCGGACTTGGCAAACTTCTCAACAGTCATGGCTGCGGCAAGATACGCGTCCGCAGTAAGAAAGTTCCTGAAGAATCGTTTTGAAGCAGAGAAAATAGTCAGCGTCGTTTTCTATAGGTTGAGAAGTCACTGAAAAAGTTGGACATGGACCACATGGTGGTGACTGTGACAGGATTCAGCAAGTGTGTCACTTGGTGCTGTTCTGTTGTAGCAAGCGCAGATGTACAATGCCTACACTCTATGCAGTACCTGAGGAGCACAATGTATTGTTCCTCCACATGAGAATTTCTGTACCATCACATTTTCGTGTGCATGTTTAATTCGGACCTCATTTGACCCCGATTGTGCAGCGTTGTAGAGTTCGCCAAGGCGCCATTCAAATCCGAGTTGTTTTTTTTTTAATTGCGGGTCTGCCTGTTTCTAGATCGAACCACCCATCCGAGCTGCGCATTACTGCTGAAATCGGCAGCGTAACGGAACACTTCGACATCAGTCTCGGCCCTTCAATGTCCAGCATAGCTGGCGCAATCGAGGCAGCCGACCTCAACTATGACGAAGCCGTTGTGGGTGAGTGTTACAGTCACATTTGAATATCACCTCAGAATCCGTGTGCAGACAAGATGCACTGTGAATGTACCATCTACATATACCGTAAACCCTATAATTACCCCCACCTATAATTAGCCCCCCCCCCCTATAATAATACACCCTCCCAAGACCACTTTGAGTTAATAAGCCCCCCCCCTATAATTACACCCCCTCCCTAAGTGGTACCATCGTCTGAAAGGCACATGTTTCCATGTCTGGGTGTATGTATGGTCGCGTATGTGTGTGTATGTACACGTATGTGCATGTGAGACTGTGTGAGAGTGTGTTAGAGTGTACCAACGTGTGTGCACAGCGCCTTTTCCCGTTAAAAATCGCCTCCACGCGCCTTTTTCCCCACACATCTTCACACTCATCGACACTTCCAGTTTATAAGCCCCCCTATGATTAGCCCCCCCCCTATAATTAGCCCCCCCCTATAATTATACACCCTCCTAGAACTCGAACGAAAAAATTAGCCCCCGGGGGGCTAATTAAAGGGTTTACGGTAATTCAGATACTCCCCTCATAATCATGCTAACCAGTTCCCCAGAGGTCTTTTAGTCCCCCCCCCCCAACAATCGGCCCTCCTACGGCCCAATTGAAACCATTAGCCACCCACCCACCGGTGGGTTTACGGTAGCAACACTTTAGTGTTGCGTAATACAAAACAGCTTTAGACTAGGTAGATTGTGGAAACGTAACTGCGGCATGGAATGTTTTACGTACAATGTTTGTACATATTATATTGCACATACATGTACCTATGTACATACTTACACTGCATGCCAGTTCACGTGTTTCCAGGTGTTCTTCACGAACAGTATTTTCGTTGGTTTCACGCATTCAGTCAATTCAGAAGCCGGTAGCGAGCTTGAGTCGACGTACTCGTACTCGAAAGGAGGCAAGATGCTGTCCGATTACCTCACCGCTTCCCTCGACATGTCTCCCAGAGCCTCTCCTTGCGACTCCTTCTTCACGTTCACCTGCAAGAACTACAAGGCCAATCTGGGCGAGTTGAGCGTCAGCGCGGCGCTCCAGAAGCGCGTAGATGCCGTTCTGCTGGGCGAGATTGGCAAGATTGAGGTGACGGGCAGAACATCTATTGCCCTTTCGTGACTTGGCAGTATACTGCGCCTCGTTTCTGTCTCGTCTGCAGCTCCACGACCCGCAGCCGTACAAGAGACAGCTGAAGGCGCAGCTCCAGTCCTGTCTGGCGCCCAGGGTCGAGAAGCTCGGGAGTAGAACCAAGTTTATTGAGGGACTGATCAAGGCCATAGGCGGCTTCCCCACGCTCGACAGTGACTACAAGGAGTCCGCCAACTTTCAGCTCGAGGAGCTCGCCGCCCAGCTGCAAGTACGCACACAGGGCTAATCCGGGGAGGGCGTTGATCCTACGTAATCGAAATCGTAATCTAATCATAATCATTAATCATTAATCATTGAGCATCATAATCATTAATCTTAGTCTATCGTTAATCGTACATTTTGCAGCAAGTGGGAGCGGTCAACGAGGCCGGCTTTCCCGCGCCCATTTCCTCCAAGAGCTTCCACTACGCGCAGAAGGAGGCTGACGAGCCGAGAAAATCGATACTGGTCCCGTTATTCTCGCCCACCCCAGTCCTGGCTGCAGGCTCCTACGTGGTGCTCGCTTCGAAACTTGCCGAGAGACTCGCCGTCTCGGTCGATCCCCAGATCGCTGCCCAGGATGAACGGGACTTGATGTGGGTGACTTGGAGCGCTATCATACCATACCTGCCCTAGAACCTGTGCAAGCGCAACGTGCGCCTAACATTTTGGATGCCCCTGAGAGGGGCGCTTCCATTGGTTGAGGGGGGGGGGGTCGATACGATTATGGATCGCCTCTGAGAGGGACGCTTATCGCAGATTTAAACTTTTTTCGCATCTATTGCGCTTTTTCCACCTAATGAGCACATGACACAGATTGTAATCGGCCTTGAGTTGGCTTGTTGTTACCTTGCGCCGTTTCGTGCGCTGAACTGTTATGTACACAACGTACTTACTTGACGTGTACAACGTGAGGTGTGTCAATCAATGCGTTTAGTGACCTGCAGACAAAAGTGAACGAGCTGTTCATGAAGTACTACGCAGAGGACAATAAACCGGTTACTGATGTTCCATACCAGATGGGTCTTGGTGAGCATCCAAACCTGTACAGATACGCACAGAGGACTATGCTCTTGAGGTTGGTGTCAATCGGCTTCGTACTACAGACTACTGACACACAGGTGCAGTTTGTTGCGGGACTGAGTGCTATGCGTACCTAACCAAAAGCTCTGTAAATCCTATGTATTCCTACTGCCTCAAAGCAACTGTCAAATCAGTCACTAGGAAGTGATGCTCTGATGCTATCGGCGTCAGAGCATCACATCACACACAGAATGTGAGAGCGTGTAGAAAGAACGAATACGAAAAAGTGAAATAAAACTCAGTCAAGTAAAGACACGTGTGGTGCATGGTTGGTGCGTGGTGGACTAGTGGCATCGTATTGCGTGGTGCGTCGCGCGTTGTGAGTGGCGAGTGGGTGCATGACACGTGGAGAGTGTGGTTTGTTTGTGCATCGTGCATGACGTGTGATGCTGATCCATGGTATGCTGTGCTGCTGTGCATGGTGCATTATAAAGGCCTGTGCCTGATTGATATGCCTGTGAAAAAAGCGAAAGTTCTCACTTTGCACAATGCAACTCCGAGAAAAAAGCTCTCTTCTTCAGAGAGCGGTACAGTGGCGTGTTCGACTGGACGTTGTACTTGGTGCGCTTGTCGAAGGGCCAGTTCGACGTGGACGCCGTGCTCGACTCGCACGTCAACGTCTTCTACCCCCAGTTCAGCAGGGCCGCGGCCCGGCTCTACCGGGACACGCCTCCGCGCGTGCTCCAGAATCTCTTCGCCTTGACGCTCGTCCAGAACTTTTGGGTAAAGACCACCACGCCGCCCAGACCCTTTGACCGCCCCCAAGACAGACTCACCGCCGACGATCAGATCAGGTAGGCGCTGGAGCGTAGACAAAGATTATGATCGGCATGAGTGTGCTTCGAGTTGGATCTGAACCAGAACCGATAGCGGAACATGAGCCTGAATGTGGCCGGGAATGACCCCTCGCTACACAGCTGCGTCCAGTCGCCCGCGATGACAATTACACACACATAACAAACGAGTGGATATGGTGATACTGACAACCAACAGATACTCGCATGTATACCCATGTACAACATGCTGATGCCACAACAGTCTGCGAGGTGTTCTCGTGTAGCCACGCGCCATTCTCCAGCCGCAGTGCAGTGCCAATGAATAGTGGCCGTGTACAGAAAGCAGCTGCTCAAGATGCGCCTCGAGTACGAGAGCACGACCCCGGTGGTAGTGCTCCAGGCGCTGGAGGAGACCAAGAGGCAGCCGCAGCCGCCGAGTCTGGACGAGCGGCCGGCCGCCGCGTCCTCCTTCTCGGCCGGGCGCGACCCGGCAGTCTGTCTGCGGCTGATGCGGCACTACGGCCTGGGCCCCGCGCTGGGACGCGTCTTCGTCGACGCCTACTACAAGGAGATGGCCGACCAGAGCAGGGTGCGTCGCTCGACGTGTCGAAGCACAAAGCACTAGGATCCAGAAGAGGGGGAGGGACAGGGAGGTCTCCCCCTCCTGTTCAGATTTGGGGGGGGTGGAGAGTTCAGGCGGAGAAGAAGGAAAGAAGGACGAGCACAGGGGTGAAGCGGGCAGACTTTTGCATTTTCCTTGGACCAAGGCACTCAACAGCGCAAAATTTTCGCCTACGGCGCTGAGATTCTCTTGCAACTCACACATGATGCATAAGGGAGCTCAATTATCCCAACCTTTTTGACGATTCCTATCCCATTAATTCCAAATTCTTGTACCTACATTTGCGAATTAGCGGCGCCTCTCCACACGTGTGCTAAAAACAGTGCAGTGCGCGCGCAAATGCCACGGCCAAAACTTGACTTTACATTCTGGGTGATTTGCGGTGACAAAGAATTGAACTTCTCCCCCCTCTGTCGCAAAATTCTGGATTCGCCAGTGTGTAAAAGCACTAGAACAATTGCCGTGAACAATCATGGGCAACCGTTCACAAGGCCACGTGCCAAATTGTGACAGGGACTGCTCCTGTTCCAACGTTTCCCAAAGTACAATAGGAGGGAATCCTGGTTACCTGCACATGCATTCATATACACTGCATTGCAAATCGTGGAACAGCGGCACGGGAGCCGTATTGTACCATTGGGCGGAGTTTGAGACTCGGAGAGCAATTTCTCTTGATTGTCAAAGTCATTCTGTTCAGCAGAACCTGCTGCGCTTGGTGCAGCTCACCAAGGAGGGTCTCCAGCAGCAGATCGACTCCATCAACCACTTGACGGACGCGGAGAAGACCTTGGCCAAGGACAAGGTCAGGAGCGCCAACTTCGTTCTCGGCTATTCGGACTTGATTCTGGACGATGGCAAATTAAATGCGATCACTGATGGCCTGGAGATCGACGTGCATGAGGACTACCTCGTCAACAGCTTCAAGTACGCCAAGGCCATCGACCACAAGATGTATTTGCAGATGGTGCGTGCACGCACGCACGCACGCACGCACGCACGCACGCACGCACGCACGCACGCACGCACGCACGCACGCACGCACGCACGCACGCACGCACGCACGCACGCACGCAGGTGGAGCGGGAACCTGACGTCGTCGCTAACGGCAACCCGTCTTTTGTGAACGCCTATTACTTCCCAACGGGCAACATCGTGTA
>JASAMY010003356.1:0-33514 GCA_030248085.1 Paralinhomoeus sp. GSCO2_6 | reverse complement strand
GCGATGTCGTCTTCATCCACCTCCTCCACTTCCTCCTCCTCTACTCGTCCCGAGCTTTGGTGCGTCGGTCCGTTTTACAAGTGCAAGCACGACTACACCCAATCGGTTAAGCTTTTTTTTAAATTTTTTAGTGTCTATTTGTCCATCTATATTTTAAATACCGTAAACCCTATAATTAGCCCCCGGGGGCTAATTTTTTCGTTTGAGCTCTAGGAGGGTGTATAATTATAGGGGGGGGGGGCTATAAACTGGAAGTGTCGATGAGTGGGAAGATGTGTCGGCAAAGGGGCGGTGGAGGCGATTTTTAAGGGAAATGCGCTGTGCACACGTTGGTACGCGGAAACACACTCTCGCACAGTCTCGCGTGCACATACGTGTACATACATACACATACGCGACCATACATACACCCAGACACTGGAAAGCAGCCCCGGTGTTCTAGACGATGGTCCATTTAGGGAGGGGGCGTGCACCATAGGCCCCCCCCTGATTAATGAAAGCGGGCTTGGGAGGGGCGCATGATTGAAGGAGGGGGGCTAATTAGAGGGTTTACGGTAATCCACTTTTTGTTTAAGAAAGAGTGGAAACGCCGAACTGGCTCTGACGCGAGGACCCTCGCCACCGTCTGGTCGCCGCTCGCGCTCCTCGTTCTCACGGCGCACCTCTTCCCCCTCTCCGCCGTCTCGACGACGGACCCCTTCTCCGTCTCGGCCGTCTCGACGACGCACCCCTTCTACGTCTCGGTCGACTCGACGACGCACCCCTTCTACGTCTCGACCGAAGCGACGACGCACCCCTTCCCTGTCTCGACCGACGCGACGACGCACCCCTTCTACGTCTTCGCGACCGAAGCGACGACGCAACCCTTCCTCGGCTCCGCCGACGCGACGACGCACCCCTTCTACGTCTCGGCCGACGCGACGACGCACCCCTTCCCCGTCTCTGCCGACGCGACGACGCACCCCTTCCCCGTCTCTGCCGACTCGACGACGCACCCCTTCTACGCCTCCACCCGACGCGACGACGCACCCCTTCTACGTCTTGACCGAAGCGACGCCACACCCCTCTCCCGTCTCTGCCGACGCGACGACGCACCCCTTCTACGTCTCGGCCGACGCGACGACGCACCCCTTCCCCTGTTTCTTGCCGCCGACGCGACGACGCACCCCTTCCCCGTCTCTGCCGACTCGACGACGCACCCCTTCTACGTCTCGACCGATGCGACGGGCCACGCCGCAGCTTGTCTGGACGCAGCGCCTCTCGATTGACGCTGACCCCTCTCTCGTCCCTGCTCTCCCGGGCAGCCCAGTCGACGTCGACGCCAATCTTCTCCCTTCGCGCCCCGGCCTTCCGCGACGCTCCAGGCACGCCTTGCGCATTTTTCTTATCTTATGAGCCTATCAAACCTCGGCCAGCCTTCCCTTTAGGCCGACCAACGCTCGCCTCCCAGGCTTTCTCCTCAAGCGTCTCCCCCACCATCCGCACGAGCTCAGCTGGCTGCCGACCACGCCGATGACGACAGGGTTTCGCCAGCTCCGCCCGCCGCCGTCGAAGACGATGGCGACGACGCACCCGACGACCAAGCCCCCGTTCGTCAAGATCTACGGCTAGAAGGTGCGGATGATGGGCACCGGCGACGCGTGCTTGAAGTCCCTACATCGCCGCTGGCGCCGCTTTTTGCGCTCCAATGTGTACTTCCGTAGCGCCCGTCGCTTTTCTTTCTCCTACCGTGTGCGCGGCGGTTTTGTCTGCGACGAAGCCGACCTCGCGAACATGGCCGACTACGCTAGCGTCCACATGCCCTTCGCCCAGTGGTACCGATTGATCATGCGCGTCTCTTACTTTCTGTATAGCCATCGAAAGCTCGAGTATCGTCTTTTCGGTGCCTCTGCTAACACTGTATTTAGAAACCGAACGAGCAAAACCGGACGCCAGTTGTGCGCTGCAATTCGCAATGTTAACCCAGTTGAGATAAGCTACCTTGCCGAAGATAATTGTCCCTTCAACGGTAGCGAATGGTCCTTTTACGGTTTCGCTGCGGTGGAAGTCGACGTTTATACCATGCAATAAATTCGGTGCGTTTTTCAGACGTTCTCAAGTGGAGGTCGGTGCAAAGTTTCGATGGAAAGCGCTTCGCAATCAAAGGCGACGACTCGTCGTCTCGCTCTCTCCCTCTTTGCATCGGCGCGCACGCATCAGCACTTAAAAAACCAGTGCGGAAAACGGTTGCTGAAATCAAGCAGGGAGCCCAATTTGTCCACGAGTCGCTCTCGGAAGGTTTGCGTGTCGACGATCTAAACTCCGTGGCCGAGGCGGCGGACTGTCCCGTCGAAGCGTTCCGCCCCGGCGATACCGTCGACGACGTCGGCGCGGCGGAGGTGGTGGTTCGGCGTTCTTCCACAGCTACTCCTTCCCAGCAGCCCGAGTCCACGTTGCGCTTGTTGAGCGCCCGCCGTCGTTTCTACCGCATTCTGAACGTCGACCAGTTTCGAGACTCGCTCGCGGGCCTCCTGCACTGTCGATTCTGCAACAAAACTTTCGGCGATCGAAAATGTAGGTACAGACACGAAAGGAACTTCTGCAAGCACGCGTCGAGAGAGATGACCTTGCGGCACTGGATGACTGGTTGGTAAATCAAGAAGATTGGAAAAAAAATTCAGTGGGGGGGGGGTGTACCCCAGTTGCATGTACGCGTGTATCGCGTTGAATCCAGAGTCCACCGCACCACGCGAGAGCACCGCGTTGCAGCCGTCAGACGCTCCGTCTCATCTTCTGCCACCTTCACCTCCCGACCAGCCAAGGAAACTTTGTTTTTCTGCTTGGCTCAGGATCATCTCCGGAGAGCCAGAGCCGAGGATGGCGCCGACCCCTCCACTCGCGCCTCCGTAAATTGACTCTCCGCATAATTTCTCGCCGACATGAGGCGACGGGGCCTGAAGCCGCTGCTCGTGACCCGGCCGCAACTATTCGGGCGTTACTTTGCCCTGGTGACGCAAGTCACCGGCGTCGACTTCGTCGTCATGGCGTACGACCCCGCCCGCGGCGACGTTTGCGTGGCCGTGTCGCCTGCTTCGGGACGCGCGATTTTAGAAGCGGCCAATGTTCTGTTTGACGAGACGACATCGGAATTCCTCCTCGCGGACGGAACGCTTGCACAATCCAACTCCTCAGCGATTTGCCAGTTGTCCCTCTGCGACTAGATTTTTCGTTGAGTCGTCGCGCGACAGACACAGAAGAGAAAAAAAAAAAATCAAGAAGTGGGAAGGCCGGGGGGAAATGATACTCTCACCTCGCCAAAACGCACCGAATTTTATCTCCCTGAGCAATGAACGGTCATATCGACACGTTTTGTCAGTTTTGTACCATGTTCCGTTCTGACCCGCAATTCCATCGTTCACGTCACGTTAAAGGTCACAAGTTCAAGTCATGTTCTGTCCATGTTCTGAAATGGCTTAATTCTATAACGTGACTTGAACATGGGACTTTACAGGACGCACAAAGAACGTGTCGATAACTGACACATTTTTCGTTGTTTTGTCAAGTTAGAGACGTGTTCTCATCTGTGTGCCTCTAACGTGGTGAGAACGTGAATAAACAGAGAAATGCACAGTTTCTGCCTTGTTCATGTCGACACCACACACGGGTGAATGTCACAAGGGAACTTGACGTTATTGACCACAACGACACTTTCAAGAATGTGACCGAATCATGCTTATCGCATTACAACCTTAGAATGCCACAGCAAGTAGCAGTTAGTCGAGCACAACGGCACTTTGCAGGCTGTGCAGTGCATTCTGGTTTGAATAGCCTTTTCGTGTAGCTGAATCGCGGCCCTGCCACCATGGTAGCCACAGCGGCCACGCTTGCCAGTTTTCAGCTGTCCATCTGAGGGGATTGGCTGGTGTAGGTGTCCACGTTCGAGAAAGTTCAGTCACCGTAACCGTTGAAGCGGTTCGGCTGAATACCTTGACGCTGCGGCGGTCCGGCTAAAGAGGAGGAAAAATCACAGACCATCACTGTATGAGAAATAGAAGGTGGAACCTGTTTCAGAAGTGACAGCTGCATAAATTGTTCCATTAGCTTGCGCTTGAATTTTAGCATTGAATAGTTGCTCTGGTCAGTGACAAACTTTTTGATGCAAAAGGTGTTCCAAGAAGCAAAGTTCAAGAATGTGATCAAAAAAATTTTTTTTGTCCACTTTATTCTTTTGGTCGCCCGTTTCACGTGGTCCATGAGTTGGTCTCCTCGTCGACGTAGCCCCTGAACGTGACAAAGACGTGACACATTATTGGACTGACAGCTTCCAACATGTTCTCACATGTGCTTGGAATAGAGCTGGTAGAGGAGCGGTTGAGTGTGGCTTTTCAGGGAGTACTTTTTAGTCAGTTTCTCCACAGTTTTTCATCTACACTCGCCCACCGCATTTGTGACATTCGGCAGCGTGCTCAACAACATGCAATGTTTGTTGTCAAGCCAGTTGCAGATGCACAAATTGGCTTGACTGCCGAATGCGAACGTGCTGTCTCCTCTGTCAAATTGAAAGTTGCGTGACTGAGTGACACGAACGTGACGTTTGACAGGTTTCCAGACAGGCAGGAACGTGACGTTACAGTACCTGCATTTTTGTTGAAACTAGAATGGGTTGAGGCAGGAAAGATCTGCCCTTGCGCAGAGTACCAACTGCATACGTGCATCGAGCACTGAGCGCAGAGAAAGTGATAACATCCATGTAGTAATTATCCACGAATAGCTGAATGAGTGTCATTACAAAAGTCGGAAGGAACTGTGTTTGCTGTGCCACATGTCAGTGGAACATACAGTGCGCCCCTGGTCTCCATATGAATAGTCCGTTGTCGAAATGTTGTTGTCACGTAATTCCTCGCCAAACATTAGCTCCCAAACTTTTGCAAATATTCGACCTTTCCCATCAGTTCGCATTGGTTTTACATTGTGCATCAGCGACCTCCAAAAGAACGGTGCATTGTTAAAATGTGCAGAACGTGACAAAACAATGACACATACCTATTCACGTAGCCGCCTTCACTCGACAGTTCATATGTTTGGATTCCATATCTTTTGCTGCCTGGCTTGCCAGGGTTGTGGGTTCTGAATGGGTGCCGCCCCTTGGACGACACCACATTCTCGTCAATCGCAACGTTGACTGATGGCACATAATTGAGGTGTGCGCCGATATTGAACACTTTTTCTAGTGGCTCCACTTTGTAATTTCTGTTGTAATTGGTCGATTTTGGATCTGACTCGCCAGTATTAGCAGCCGCGGTTGGGTCATAGAAATGCAAGTAGCGCTCAATCAGCAAAAACTTTTGGTATGGGAGCATTTTAATGAGCCACTCATTCTTGCAAACTTTGTCGAACCAGTACATTTTTCGCTGAAATAGTCGCGTTGTGGTCACGTTCACATACCATTAAAGTGGAACGCTCACGTCGACGCACTGGCAGACAGAGAACAGTAGCGCTGCGCCGAGGTATGCTGCAGCATCGTATCGATCCAGAATGTCTGTTGAGATGCCCAATGCTGTCTTGGCATACTTATTAGAAAAAGTAAGCCAAACAGCCAGGACGTAATTAGCCACGGAAAAGAAAATGTCGCTTTCGGTTGCGTC
Organism: Paralinhomoeus sp. GSCO2_6; assembly: GCA_030248085.1. Lineage (NCBI taxonomy): Eukaryota > Metazoa > Nematoda > Chromadorea > Monhysterida > Linhomoeidae > Paralinhomoeus > Paralinhomoeus sp. GSCO2_6. The sequence continues at coordinate 27,890 of JASAMY010003356.1, read as the reverse complement.
ACGTTTGAACAAGCTGGGACCGGGAGGGGGTCCCACGTACGGCTCTTTAGCCTAGAAAGCGGGCCAAGTATGTTTCAGCAGAGTTCATTTGTTTCAACAAAAAAAAATGAGCTAACTCTCAATTTCGGCTCTTTGTCAGTCCAACAGAACCCATCTTGCAAGTTTGTCACGCCGTCGACATTAACGGCATTACGCTTCATAGGTTCTGTCCACGTATTAGGAGGTGCAGAATAGTCGAGAACAACCAACGTATCCGACCCGGTCGCACTCTTCAGAGAGAGTTTAGGCTTCGCAAGAACTCGACGAGAAGCGAGCGTACGCTTCTCTGCTTTTCCTACAAAAAATGAACGTAAGTCGGCAACGAAGCGGTTAAGTCACGTTCTGCTTTCTCACCCGGTCCCTTAGACTGCGCTCTGGGCCGTTTGCGCGTTGCAGCAGCAGGAACGAACAGTCTGTCCTCGTCTGCGTCATCAGATGTGTCGCTCTCTGCACAACTCGGCGGTTCAGAGTCAGTGGAAGTGCAAGACGCGTCAGCGTCACTGTCAATATCCATTGGGAAGTGTACAATTAGTCAAAGGGTTGGTTGGTGAGAATGTGACGAAACCGAACCTGTACAAGTGAACAATTAACAGTGGGTGCTACACACACGTGTACGGGGTGCGATACATTTGGAATGTGTTAAGTAATGAGTTCATCCAACTCAGGAAAGTCGAACGCGCAACGGTGTACTTCTGTGAACTGAGCGACAGACGACACAGAATTGTGCGCTGAGTGTGCGCCTAGTCATCAAACTGTCACTCAATCGGGTTCGGCTCGACGACTGGAACGTTTGGGAGGTTGTTGGGGTCACTCTCCTCTTGGTAGCGCGCCAAAGAGCGCGCGGCCTGAAAGAGGGAAAAGAGAGTCATGCGCGCGGTTTCACTGTGCTTTTTCAACCCTATCGTGGCACCTACTCGCTGGCGCAGCAGCTCCAAGTTCTTGCGCGCAATGATGTTGCCTTGCAGATGGCAGAACTCGACCACCGCGGCGACCTTTTGCGTATTGTCTGCCATCCGCAGCTCGTGCTCTGCCTTTTCGACCAGCTTTCGCAGCTTCACTTGTCCAACCTGTTCAGACGAACGGGACAGTGTGCATGTCAGGCACACTAATACGCCCTCCGAAAACTTACGCAATTCTCCTCCGTTGGGCTGTCCGGCCCGCTCCAGTCGGAGTCGTTGAACACGTTCACCTTGGGCGGCGCGTTCTTGCCGGCTTTGCCGCCACCACCGCCACCACCGCCATTGCCCGCCGCGCTCTGCGCTGTGCTGTCACCAGCGCCAGCTGCAGCTGCGCCGTCGACAGCTGACTTGTGAGGTGCCAGTGAGTAGCTGATGGCCCGTGCCAGGTGCGCCGGTGACGCTGGAGAGAACAGCGGCGACTCGACGTCTTCAGCCAACGGCGACCACGCGCGCGTGGGGGTGCTGCGACAAAGTGGCACAACCGTGACACGATTGAAAGGACGAACGTTGAAGTTCAAAAAGCAAGCTTACGCATGCGTCTCGGCCTCCTGCGTCATTGGCGAGACAGCCGAGGCGGCCTCAGTAGCCGAGACAGCATCGCCTTCCTTCTGCCGAGACAGCTCACTGCGCCCGCCAGTCTGAATGTCACAGGACTGCAGTGTTACGTCACGTTCCACATGGTACAGCAGTGTTGTGTTGCGTCACGTTCCACGACACGTGACGATACCTCCTTGTTGTTGTCTCTGTTGTAGCTGGCCATTTGCGGAGTCAGGCGTGGTGATGCGCGGCGTCGCTGTTTCGTGGGCGTCTTCGTGGGCGTCTCCTTGCGACCCCCCTTGGACTTCGTATTGGGCGCCTTTTTGGTCGGAGTCTTTTTGGTCGGAGTCGGCGTGCGCGGCCCGGCTTTGCGCGGCGTTCCCTTCTGCTGGCCCCGTCCACGTTTGTCTCTGTAACATGTGTTTACGTAACGCACACCTGTTACATGCAGAGCACCCACTTCTTGGGGGTTGCGAGGCACGCGCGCAGCAGAGCTGTCGTTCTGGCAATGTTGCTGGACAGTTGGGGAGGTGCACAAATTTTTGGCCCGTTCACGTCATTGTTTAAGGAACGTTTCAGGGGTGTCATATATGGCAGAAAATGACGCGAACGTTACAAACGTTCGCAGAGGCACCACCACAACTGACCTGTTCCGCTCAGCCACCGCTGAACCCTCGGGCGCGTCCTCGATGATGGCCGCGCGCGCCGTCCGCGCTCTCTTCTTCTCCGGACTGGTGCGCGGCGACCGACTCGGCGCCCGGTCGGTCGCCGACCGCTTGCGTCTTTTGCCGAGCTCATGGGTCTTGCCACGCGCCCGCTGCTTGCGCTTCGGCGCGACGTCCTCGACGACTTCCTGCCCCGCTAAGGCGATGTCGTCCTCCTCAGCAGCCTTCACCTTGCGATTGCACGCTCGGCTGTTCAGATTCAAGCCTGTGTCCAACGCACATGGGAACGAACGCACACTGAAGAGCAGCACGATCGGCAGACGCAACGAACCAGAGCTGCTGTAGTTGTCCAAATTGAGGGGACGGAGCACCATGGACCGTCTCACGACCTCCATGTACAGCTTGTCGTTCTCGTCGTGTTCGCGCGAACGCTTCTGTGTTTGGTCCAGCCCATGCAGGATTCGCAGGACTTTCAGCAACACCTTGAGGGCGGTTGCCTGTATGCGGAACATGGTCAAACAGTGAAGGAACAGATAGCCAGTTCAAAGTGAATGTCTTTGCCTCCGGGTACTTGTCTCTGTTGAGCAAGTCGACTTCTTTGACAGCTCGCTTCAAGGCCAAGCGTACGAGGGACGGCTGTCGCTGCAGCACCTCGCGAGCCGTGTACGCCTTCAGCTTCGACCCTCCTCTCACGCCAGTGACCTGACCATGGGAGGCGTCCGTTTCCGGATCGTAGAACGCCTCCTTTCTCACTGAATCGCCATGAACACCACACGCGACTTTGTTGCGGTGAACGTGACGCGACACACCATTGAAACGGCACCAGGTCATGCGCACAACGTCTCGCAGCCAGGCGATGAGCGTCTGGATCCGGTACGTGGCGGTGCTGATGGTGGAGGCGAACTCGTCCTCCAGCTCGAAGCCTGGTGGCTTGCCGGCGTCAACCCAACGTTGGTACCTGCCCGTGTGATTGGCGATTCGGACGATCGCGTGAACGTGACGCCATCAAAACGCACCGCATCGCTTGAACAGCGAAATTCGCGGAGCAGACGTCGTGCCAATTGGACGGCACCTCCGTGTGCTCCGTGATGAGCAGCTGGTAGTAGCGCCTCTCCTTTTTCGTAACTGTAGAGACGCCGAACGAACCCTCGCACAGCTCACGGTGCAAGCGGAGCCGGCGGATCGCGTCCTTGTGGCCCGTGCCTGCAAACGAGCGCGCACATGTGACAGTCTGACGTTACAAATCTTTGCCGCGCAAATCCGTCACTTACACTCGTCCAACGCGACGAAGTCCACTGTCCCATCCGCATTCGGCCGCTTCGTCGCCGTCTCCCAGAAGTCGGCTGGAAACAGCGGAGCTGGTGAAGCCGCGACCTTCTCCCCCAGCGTCTTCGCGACGCACGCCACCATCTGCTCGGCCGACAGGGCCGAGTCGAGCTTTCCGCCAAGCATCGCCTCGGCGAAACGCGACAGCACTGGAAGGCACCGGTGTCGTCTCGTTCACAATACACGAACGCGTACACGCGTGAACGTACCGCGCAGCGTCTCCTTAGCCTTCCTCTTCGGCCGTCGCTCCGTCCCCTCGCCTCTGCTCGCCATCGCTTGTCTCTTTCTCTTGCGCGCACGCCGCAATTCGTGAACAAGGCGCTTTGCAACCGAGCGGTACGGACGGACCAGACTCGAACAGTGAAGGAAGGGAATGGGGAAGGGAGCCTTTATTCATTCACGATCACGCCGACGCCGCTTGATCGCGTCCGCCTCTGGGCGACCTCGGTTTGCGAAGATTGATCGTCGCGTGGGGACACAGCGGGGCATGTATGAATCAGTCGCGGTGGGGCCGGGCGGCGGGGTTGAGGGAAGGGGGGGGGGGGCGTGAGAGGCGCAGCGCTGCAGAAAGGCGAAACGAGACAGGGACGTTTACGACGCCGAAAGGGACGTTTACGACGCACCCGGAGGGACAAAGACGTTTACAAAGGGACGCAGCCGACGGGGAGCATTGCCGCTGAGGGGGGGGATGGGCGCGCTGCCGATATCTTCACAGGACGGCAGGAGCGGAGTAGCGGTCGTGATCTTCGAGGAGTGGGTTGCAGACACACTGACAGATGCCTTTCAGCGACCCCTGCAAGTTCGAGTTGACCGAACGTGACACAGTTTCCGTGTGCGCAGCGAACTTCTTCTATGTTCGGACATCCATACAGCTGCAGCGCCCGGGTAATTGTGTGGCGTATCGGTTGTGGCCAGTTCGTGTGCATCAGGAAATCGGCAGGCGCCGTAGCCGGGCCGTGAACGGCCCACAAGATGTCAAAGTACTGCCGTTTGTCTGCAGTGCACAAAAGCACGTAGTGCGAGGCGCCCCCAGAGCTTAATCAAGCACCACCTGTAATAACTTCGCCGTGCTGGTTGTGCAGATGTAGCTGGTGCAACGGTGTTGGTGAATGTTGTCTGACGACGTTCAACCCGGCGATGATGAAAGCGACACATCGCGCGTGCGGTGCACTGAGGTGGGTCGACGCGTCCCAGGAACCGTCTCAATTAGCGCACGCACAAATATTTATGTGGAACGCCTACGCTTTTCGGAAGGCGCACCGATCTCAGCGCGCCGCGAGCGGGAGTACGCAGCGGCACCCGCCGACAACATCTCCGATTCATGGACAGCCGAGAACTTGAGTCGGCGACACACCGCCAGAGTCCTAGTGAGCGCATTGCTATAATGGACCGTGCGGAATTCGATTCCTGAAATGAGGTGCGTGTGTGAGCCCAGGAAGCCCAGGAAAAATGGCGAGCGCACGTGAAAAGTTGCAAGAAACGCACCCAATGTCGTCGACAGGCGAGTCGTGTTGAGAATTGTCCATCCAGCATGCACGTCAGGGTGCTCATTGTCGGCCACATAACCGCGCCACCTGCGGATGTGTACGCCTGCCATGTTCGTCTGAACGAGACGTCCATGCGGTGACACGTCAGGATACGATGACACGTTCGCTTGAACAGTACTCCACGAAATGTGCTTTACTGCCTGGTGGCACACACAAAGCGGTCTAGCTAGCGGCGTACACAGAAGCGCATGCGTCTGTCACACGCGTACACACACGGAAAGTCCACTGAGATTTGTCAGCGAAACAGTGACTTGTGCACTGCCGACTGCGCAGGGTTCGCGCTAGGTGGTTACGCAAAAGCGCAATGAGCAGGAAAGTGGGTCAATGGCAGCGCACGCACAGTGAGCAAAGCGTTAAAAAAAAGCGAAGCGAAGCGGTGCATTGCGACGAGGAGAGCGGCGGCATTTTCACTTCTGGCGGCCCGTAGCCTTGGCTGGCGTCTTGCCCGGCGTGGCGACCTTCGAGCGACGAGTCAGTCGCGCGTGCAGCTCTTTGATGGCGTACGCGATGCGCAAGAGGACGTCCTGTGCTTCGGCGCGTGCACAAAGAACATGAGCGGAACGCGACGACGAATGTACCAACTTTGTCCACGTTCAGCAGACTGAACGTGTCGTTCAGACGACGAAACATTGTCGCCAGCGGTTCGGGCCACAACTTGTGGTGAATGATGCCGACTTTACTCAGCGTCTCCTTCTGCCGAAGCAGCACCTTGTAGACAGCGCCGCTCTCTGTAATTACGTTTCCCACTTGAGCTGCACATCAAAAAGTCACATGCCGCTGAACTCACCCATGCACACGTCGTCGTCCAAAACCAAAAAAATGCGTTTGCAGTCCACGTTCTGGCGACAGGCGTTCCACATGCACAGCGCCAAGTGCAGCGCCTGCAAATTGGCGTGCAAATTGGCGGCCGCCCTCTGCATGTACACAAGATGAGTTTACGCTACACGCACCCTGTCAATCATGTTGTCGCGCTTGTTGCACGCCTGCAGACTGACCTCCACGAACGCCCGATTGAAAAACGGCACGCGCTCGTAGAAGAGCACTGCGCGCTTTTCTCCAGTAGACATTCGCAGGAACAAGGCGTTTGCCCCTACACACGAACGTGACAAAAGCGTCGCATATGCATAAAAGCGTCGCATATGGTGAAACCAACTAAACGGATGCACCTGTGTCGTTGATGTTGTAGCAGACGTACTTGCTGATCATGCGCACGTCCAGGTCGTCCTCCAGCGACGTTCCCTTGAACGACATGAACGGTCTGTATCCGGGCATGCCGTCCTTCGGGACCTCCAGCTTCGTGGCGCCCTGGTGCGCCTGAATACTCACATTCTTGTCACATTATTGCAAATGTGACTATTCTTGCGAATGCGAATGCAAACGAACGCTACACACAGGTGAACATGGTGTGAACGAGACACATTGATTAGACACTAACGTGTCTCGTCACGGTCGCGACGACCAGACAGGTCTCTTCGGTGTCTTCATCCGTGGTGGTGCACAGGTACTGGTTCTTGCGCAGCGGCCCGCCGTCCCACTTGAATGGCGCCCACTCGATGTCGTGGCCGACGCAGAACGCTTCCACCACCTCCTCTTTTGACTGCACCTGCCGTTTGGGCAAGATGTCGGTGACAGACCTGAGCATGTAAGTTTCAGCAAACACGCCCTGAATAGAACCACAACAGCACCTGCTCGACTGGCTGTCCACTTGGTCGTGCTGTGCGGGTTCCTGCGCTCCCCCGGTTGCCTCAGGCGCCACTGCATCTGTCGCCGCAGCCTCCTCCGACGCCGCTGCATCTAAATGTGAAGTGGACGTCAATGTGCACGCAGCAGCACGTGGCGCTTCAGCAATGGTTACAGGTTCAGTCACCTTTATCGTCGCGAACAGTGGCGCTTCCGGAGGTGTCCAATCCACGCTTGGAAGTCGTGACCGGCGTCACGGCCTCCTGCGCGCCTGCGGAGATGACAGCCTCAGCTGCCGCGTTCGCCGTGCCCAGCTCGGCTCCCGAAAACATCTTCTGTGACGCCGCTTTCAGCGCCTCGCTGAAAGCGTTCACCACAAACAGCATCCTCCATGTTTTGTATTTCTACGCAGTGCACGCACCCCAATTGAGTGGATGCCTTCACCGCCTTCGCGGGTGCTGGTGTCCCTGCAGACGCTGCGGTGGACGGCGCGGACGAGCTCTCGCCTACGGCGGGCAGCTGCTTCCCGGCCACGTCCATGAGCTCCTGACGCTCATGCGTCCGCTCTGAGAATGCATTTTACAATGGCACCGGTCAGTGGCTCGTACAGCCGACCCCTGCACCTGCTAGTCCAATCAGTTTCGCAGAGTCGCGCCCAAAAAGCGCAGTCGCAGTTTTCTTGAACGTGTCCCACTGCGAGCCAGACTGCCCCTGCTGCTGAGCGAGAAGCGCGACGACTGAAACGGTGTTCTGTTGAACAGCGTCCTCGAGGCACTTCATCCGCTGGTCCATGGCCCGCATGGATCTCGCGATGAGAACAGCGTCGAAGCGGCGCGACTGCACGTGTCGTGTGTCATATTCCTGCCGCGTTTCTGAATGGAACAATGCAGAACGTGACACTATCACATCCAAATGTGCAAAAGACTGGACTCAAAAGAAGTGAGAAACGTGGCTTGAACGGCTTTCAAAAAAGTTGGACACAAACCTCCGAGTGTCTCCGAAATGAAGTTGTCCACCTCCTTGTTGCCGTGCATGAGGCTGCTGGTCATTTCGGCAAAAGAGGCGCGCTCGGCATACTTCTCGAAATTCGCCAGCATAGCGTCAGCAGTGCACAGCTCGGGCGAACCGTCCCCCTTGCTCTTTCTGGCGGTCGAACTGGCCGGCCCACCAGCCACCGTGACGTGCGCTGCCGGAGATGTCATCAGCGCAGCGTCTTCCGCAGGCCTCAAGCAAGTGACACCGTACCGCACTGCACAAACAAGTACACGTGATGCTTACAGCGCACAAGCCGACGTGTCTGCTGACGTCAAGAGAATGGCGTCGCGTGCGCGCGCGCGTTTCACAGCACGCTGCAAACTCGTTTCCCCGCGACTCCTCCTGCAATGTGAGTGCAGTGTCACTGTGTGTACCCGTCAGAACATGACATGAACTGTACACCTCTTTTTAGGCTTCTCATCTGAACCGAAAGCCTTGTACAGAGACCTCTTCGCCGACGTGACCTTTGCGCGAGACTTGCGCTGCGCAACGACTTGTCCCCCCTTCGTTCGCCCAATCTCCTCCGCCAGCGCCTCGCGAACCTTCGAGCGGGGGGTACTAAAAACGCATAACTTTTGAGTAGTGTCGTTCGTTCGAACGAAACAAAGTTCATTCAAAACGAACTCTCGAGTGCACAGCTTCTTCCCGTTTCGGTCGTACACCTCGACGACATCGTCAACACTGACCCAGGCAGTGGTCGACGCGTCCAGTTCGCTCAGACTCATGTCGGTGCTGAGACACTCACAGCCGAGAACGCCTGCAGTGCACTGTCACGTTCAAGTAAACATGACTTGAACTATTTTGGTACCATTTCATACCATGTTCGCTGTCGGCCAAGATGACCATGAGTTTCGAGCCAGCCCGTGTCGTCACCGACCGCCCATTCATTTGGTGACTCGAAAGAGCCGCTCTGAGGCCAGCCACCCCATGCAAGCGGCTGCGTCCAGCCTCCTTGAGTCCTCTAGTGGCACCGTACACCTGCTCGCGACAGAACCACCACTGCAAACGCAAACACAGCACGTTGACAATGTAGTAAGTTAGGTCCAGAACAGGACAACACTGTCAATTACCAGGTCGCCAAACATCTTCACGCCGAGCAAGTGGACATTCTCCGTCCTGAACTCAGCGAGGAGAATGCCCTTCACCTGCTGCCCCGCCCCTGTGCAGCCCCAGTCAGTGGAGAAGTCCCACACCATCACGTCTCCACCAAACGTGTAGGGGGTCCAGCCGTGCTGCTGAGCAGTGCGGCCAAGCACCTACAACTGGGCCCACTGAACGAACGTAAAGTTATGGTCAGGGTTTTCAGAAAGCGACAAAGGTAACATGACCTACTGAACAAATGTAAAGTTATGGTCAGGGTTTTCAGAAAGCGACGTACACAACTGGGCCCACACTGAACAAACGTAAAGTTATGGTCACGGTTTTCAGAAAAAGAAACACACCTCCAAGAAGAACCGTCGCCCTTCATCTTTGTCTTCTACCAGACAGGACGGGATGTTCAACTCATCTTCACTTGTTTTTTTCAAGTTTTGGTGCAGTCTGATTTGCCCCTGCACAAAGCCGTCCCCAAATGGCTCCCAGTCTGAAATTCGCATTGTCATCATCACACCGCTTTAAAAGTACACCCACAACCAAAGTTTTCACCACTGCCCGAATCCTCCGTCCCCTCTCCAATGTCCGCCATCTCTTCATCGCGCCTGTCGTTGTCAACAGGCGCAATGGCGCCAACAGACACAGCTGTGCTGGCCGCACCAGTTTCGCCTGCAATTTTGCACACAAATTGCATTCACCATGCACCTACTGCCTACTTCCAAATGTGCACACATTTATGCTTACTTACCGAAACCTCCCTCACCATTTTCTAAACCAGACAAGTCCACATTCATAAAGTATTCCAAATCCAAATCGGTATTAGAACTGTCAACAGCATTCAATATCCCACAAAGGATCTGCCCCTCAATTGAGTTACTCAGCGCATCTTAAAAAGAAACAACGTGGGAACTAATCCACCACAGTTTAGTGTACACAATTAACTTACTAGCCACTGCCTCCTCTTCTTTCGTCGCCGCTTCCTCTGCACCGCCACAGCTCTGTTGGTTACAGTCCTGCTGATTATTCGCGTCGTTAATCTCCCCGTCCTTCTCCTCCATCGTCGCAGAAAAACAGCACAATTAGTGAGGTAAACAACAATAAAAGTTCGAATTGCCGCCACTTCCAACTACCACTGTCTAAACAGCAACAACACATGTGTACTGTACCTATTTATTTGAACTTTTATGTGACTAGTCTGTAAGACACTATTTCTAGTCACGTTCTTTACGTCGCCGACATATCATCGTTAGTACCGTCATATTTTAGCCACATTAAAACGTTCATGCATACTTTATTGTCGCATTCACGGCACGTTCACAGCACATACATCAGAACGTGGACAGACAATGACGAAACACAGTCATTTTTATGTCGCGTTCTCATCAAAATCAGATCGAGCCACGTTCAAGTCACGTTCTCAAACAGCAAGAACGTGGTAGAACCATGACGCTAACGCAACACAGAACCCGTACGCAGTTCCAGTCACATTCTTGGTGTCAGTTCTTCCCAAGTTCTGACCACGTTTTCTTGCAATTTCTAAGAGAATTGTGTCACGTTCCATCCATGGTTTTTCTGGGGCCTAGAACGCGACATGACCGTCCCAGAACTTGACTGGAACACGACTGAAATTTAACACTGTTCAGTTCTGAAACTGACACGACCCTCGTTCAATGCTCAGGGAGTTATAGCCGCGTCATCCTTAAGACCAATTATGGTATATAAGCACCCCCCCCCCCCCGCCTGTATTTAGCGGCCCCTTTAGGCTGAATACAGAGAGGTTTGCAACTGCGCTGTGTGGGCCAAAACTACCCAGGCGAATTACCCTTGGAGGGAACTTTACCCGAGATGGATCCCGAATTGTACTGGGAAAATAATTGATAGATATGCTCAATTGTTTCCTGGTGAAATTCCTACTGCAACTTGACCATCGAAAACCGCAGTCGTGATTATGATTATTACTGTTTATTGAAACATTTTCGAATGCCGACAAGGAGGTTTCCATACGGTACATCGAGAGCAGCCACTGACCTCCTAGTGGCGACACGCGATGCTTGGCTCTGGGCAGGGGTTGGGGCTTGGTCGGATGGTCCGGTCTCTCGAAGTTGGCCAGCATGTCCATGACCGTGTTTCGCTTCCGCTGCGTTTCCGATTCCGACGCCGTCCCCTCCGCACACTCCACCGACAGCTCCTCTGCAGCTAGCTACCCTTTCGGCTCAAATCCCTGCGGAGGGGGGGGGGGGTGTACCTTTGCTCTGACTCATGGCCATCGCCTTCTGGGGCACGGACATCTTGTCCTTCGGTTCGGCGCGGCGGAAGTTGACCTTCTCGGGCAGTCCTAGAGTGTCGAGACAGATAGACACGTTTGCGCACCCGGCGGGTCACCGGCACCGACTCGGTTTGCCGGCCGGTTTGGGCGGCTTGTGGGCGGGCAGGGGCGGCGGCGGCGCGTTGGCCGTCGTTTGCGACTCCGGCGGAGTGGGGAGAGCGCTAGCCGGGGACAGCGCGCCCTCCTGGCTTTTGGCCAGTCGGGGAAAGAGCTTGGGGGCGTGGGACGACGACTGCTCCTCGGCCGACGCTCGCGGGGAAGGGGACGGGCGCCGCTGCCGGTCGGCCGACGAACTGTCGTACATGCCTGCAGGACCGGAATTCGCGCCAGAGTCACAAAGCGCTCGCATGGCCAGCCACCCACTCTTGCTCATGGCGCCCGTGTTGACCGCTAGCTGCTCGTCCACCCGAGCGCTTTCCCCAGCCGGCTTGCTAGCCGGCGCGTCGGAACCCGACTACGGAATTTGACCTTCCGTCGGCTTTTCCGAGTCCGTCTGCGGCAAGCTCTCTGCCTTGAGCGAGGTCGGCGGGAGTAGCGCCGCCGTCGGCAGAAGCGGCACTTTCGGCGACACGGACCTGACAAAATTTATTCGAAGAGTCGCGCCGACAGCGCCAATGGAGGGAGAGCGACCTGGCGACGTCCTGGTGACCCTCTTCGTCCTCCTCGCGAATCACCGCTCCGTCCGTGAGCGGCCGGAAAAAGGCGTCGACGCCGGCGGCGACACCGGACCGGCCGGCAGCAGCCACCTGCTGCTCCACGACGCGCGAGAGGTGCACTTGCGGCGGTCGGCGGTTTCCCAGGCGCGGACGCGACGCCTGCGCGTGCTTGAGGCGTGGCTGCGACCCCGAGTCGACGCCGTCCTCTGCCAAGGGGGGGGGGGGGGCTCGATTTTTGGGCGGGGGATCGGATGACACGCACCGGCGCCCGACTCTAGGTCGTCGTTCTGCGAGACGCGGGGCGAACCGTCCATGTTGCGGTGGCTCGCGTCCTAATGCCCAAACTGGCCGCTCGTTGGCAGGCTGTCCGAGTCGCTGCGGGGCCTCTTCTCCGTCTTCTCCTCCTACTTTTTCTCGAGGGCGCGCCAGCTACTCCGCGACGCCGCCGCTGCCGACGTCGACAGCGCTGCCGAGGCGTCGACAGCGGCGGCCGACAGGGTGCTGTTGGTCTGTTCCCTCCTGGAGTTCGTGACGTCGGCGTGTCGGCACCGACCGGCGAGTCTCGAGCCGCCGCTGGACGAGCCCAACGCGCTCGCCGACTACCTGGACGCTGTGGTCGCTCACGTGGGTTTCATTCTATGGAAGTGCTCTAGAGCTACGTACCTCGTGTTGTTCTCATTGTTTGCAGCTCGAGGGCCCCAAACGTTTCTCGGCGGGCCCCGCGTCGTCCGATGCGTCTTCCGCCTCTGCAGACGGCTTCGACCGCGTCGTGGACAGCGCCGGCCAGTGCGTGTCGGCGCTCGTCGGCGTCTGCTCGTCGTCGTCGTCATCGGTGGGCGGCGCGGCTGCCGACGCGATGCGGCGCGTCGCGAGCGAGCGCGTCCTGGCGCGCACGCGATCGCGCCGCGCGCGCTGCCGACTGGCCGCCCTAAAGGTGGCGGGAAGTCTCTACGAGCGACTGGGGGACACGGTGGTGTCGGTGCTGCCCGAGGCGGTGCCCTACCTGGCCGAGCTGTTCGAGGACACGGACGAGGCGGTCGAGAGCCAGTGCCAGCGACTCATCAAGCAGCTCGAGCGCATTCTCGACGAGCCCATACCACTGGCGGATCCAGAAAAAAATTTCGGAGGGGGGAAGAATTTTGCAGAAGGGAGGACCCTGTTGAACTTTTTGGATGTTGGGCCATTTTGGCAGTGGTTTAGATACCTAATCGGTCCATTTCCGACGATTAACGCATATAAACGGCGCCGCAGGCGAAAATTTTGCTGTTTTCGACCACCTACAAGCAATTTTATGCTGAAAACTAGGCCCACTAGACGCGTTCCTTCTCCCACCGCCTATCCCTTTCCCCCTTTTCCCCCCTAGATTTCCGATTTCGGGAGGGGGAATTCCCCCTTTCCCCCACCCCTGGATCCGCCAGTGGCCCATACAGCACTACTTTCAGTGACCGACCGGCAGACTAGAAGAAGAAAGTGAAGAAGAGAGTGATTGGAGAGGATAGGGATAATAGATAGAGAGAGAGAGAGAGAGAGAGAGAGAGAGAGAGAGAGAGAGAGAGAGAGAGAGAGAGAGAGAGAGAGAGAGAGAGAGAGAGAGAGAGAGAGAGAGAGAGAGAGAGAGAGAGAGAGAGAGAGAGAGAGAGAGAGAGAGAGAGAGAGAGAGAGAGAGAGAGAGAGAGAGAGAGAGAGAGAGAGAGAGAGAGAGAGAGAGAGAGAGAGAGAGAGAGAGAGAGAGAGAGAGAGAGAGAGAGAGAGAGAGAGAGAGAGAGAGAGAGAGAGAGAGAGAGAGAGAGAGAGAGAGAGAGAGAGAGAGAGAGAGAGAGAGAGAGAGAGAGAGAGAGAGAGAGAGAGAGAGAGAGAGAGAGAGAGAGAGAGAGAGAGAGAGAGAGAGAGAGAGAGAGAGAGAGAGAGAGAGAGAGAGAGAGAGAGAGAGAGAGAGAGAGAGAGAGAGAGAGAGAGAGAGAGAGAGAGAGAGAGAGAGAGAGATCGATAAGTGCTCTGTCGCGCGCTTGTTGCGCTGTTGACGACGTTGTTAGGAGAACGAGCGTTTTGTTGCCAGCAGTTGCGGTTGGATTTGAACAGTCGACGTACACCGTGAGCAGCGCGGCTGCTGCTGCGGTGGTGGCATGCTGACCGGAAGAAAGTGTGCCATGTCACGCTTTGTTTGGGTCGCAACTGTGCACGCAGTCGCAACTCGTCGTTGTCGGCGCAGCTCATCTCGACAGCGCCCTGAGATCGGTGGCGCCGATTGCGGACGAGTCCGCGCGCGCCCACGCGTCCGTCTTCGCTTTCAGGGCATTCGCGTTCTCGCAGACGTTATTTTCGAGCCTGTTCGAAATTTCAAAATGGCCGCTGTTGGGCTGTGCGTGCAGTTGGTCGTGTTGTGTGCGGCGTTGTTGACCGCGCCACGGGTGACGGCGGGTGTGCGCGTGGCGTACGTGCACGTGACGTCGGAGGTGCAGTCGCGCTTCGCCGTCACGGACGTCGTCAGTCGGATGGAGAACGACGCCGACGAGCCCACCGAGCTCAGCTTCCTCGCCACGCTGCCGCACGCCGCCTTCATCTCCAACTTCTCAGTGTCAGTGCGTGCTACGTCAATAAATAAATACCTATGTACATGTAGCAGTGCGAAAAAGGCAGTCAGTGCAATTGGAGTACAGTTTTTTGTACATACCTATGTACCTAGTTCTCTGTTTTGGGTTGGCTTGGCAGTTTTGGGTTTGCGGAAAACGACACGGCCCTAATCTATACTTTCCTTTGAGTTAGCCATCGGCCGTAATCACAGTGTGCCTCTGCTCGTATGTTCCTCGTCCTAGGTATATTTGTTTCCGTTGGATGCAGGGAACTGAATGGCAAAGTCACCTATGGGGAGGTGAAGGAGAAAGAGAAAGCCAAGGCCACCTACGAGGCTGCTCGAGCGAGAGGACACAGCGCTGGCATGGTCTCCCAAAGGTCTACAGTTCAGCTTGTTTTATTCTTTTGCTCGGTACCTTTTGCCACATTCTGCAGAGAGACAAACAACTTCGACATCACGATCAACGTGGGTCCCAGGGCGGTGGTGGTGTTCAACCTGACGTACCAGGAGGTGCTGCAGCGCGTCCACGGCGCCTACAAGCACGTCGTCAACGTCCGACCGCCCAACCACCAGACGCCCGAGGACGTCCAGGTACGATCGGCCACTGGTTGGATGGACGGACATCAAAATGTTCAGCAGTGACGGTTCAGATTGACATTCTGATCGCAGAGCGCCACAACATCTCGTTCGTGAAAGTGCCGCAGTTCGGAGCCAGGATTGGCGAGAAGACGAACGCGGAGCTGCTGACGCTGGAAGGTGGTGTCGTTGCAGTGCCACGGGAGCATCCTTTGAGCTGCCAGTACATCCGATTGCAGCGGAACTTTGAGCAAGTCTAAGTTAGGTTGTCGACCACCAATGTTCAAAATTTGAATGAGATCGGTCGACGTACGCGGCACTTATTCGCTGACAAAGAGCGGTACTCGAGGGTGGGCCACCCTGTAGATATATGTCTGTGCGAGATTTAGACGATCCAAATATCGAGAAGACGATCGTGCCAGCGGGCGCGACTGGATCACTGGCCTACGTCCACTACTCTCCCGAGGAGACGAGCGGCCAGATGGTGCTGCTCTACGACGTCGAGAGGGACGAGCAGATGGGCCAGATCGAGGTGCAGTTGTGCTCCTGTGAAATCAAAAAAATCTAATTGCACTTTAAGGTGGTGAACGGCTACTTTGTGCACTTCTTCGCTCCTACGGAACTGCAGCCCGGTTCCAAGAACGTCATCTTTGTGCTCGACAAGTCCGGCTCAATGGATGGCAGAAAGTTCGAGCAGCTGCAGGTGCGAGTTTCGTCCAGCCTTGCAGCTGCAAGCTAAAGTGACGCCTGCAGGACGCCATGGCCACCATTCTGGCCCAGCTGGGCGAGAGGGACCGTTTCAACATTCTCATGTTCAGCGATGGGACTGAAAAGTGGCGTGAGAACTCAGTGATTGCCACCAAGAGAACCATCAGGAAGGCTACGAAGTTTGTGCGGGATTCCGAATCCGGCGGAGGTGTGTCTTTGCAAGTTGCACAGCATTTCTGAAAGCAATTGTGTATTGCAATTAGGCACCAATCTGTACGACGGAATCAGCAACGCTTTTGCGATTCTGAAAGACGAAGCGAAAGACAGCGAAGCGCTGGTATCCATGATTATCCATCTGACGGACGGCGAGCCAACGGTTGGCGTTGACGATCCCGCTGAAATTTTGCGTGGAATCAAAAGAATGAACGCGGAACTGGGTGCCTTCGTTGATTTTTTCGACCTTTGCTGGGTCACTTGGTCGAATCCGTCGCGTTCGCTTGCAGACTTCAGCATTCACGGCATCGCGTTTGGCGACGACGCCGACTTCGGTCTCATCAGAAGGATCTCTGCGGAGAACAAGGGAGTCGCAAGGAAAATCTACGAGGACTCAGACGCGCCCCAGCAGCTGGAAGGTTGTCCCACCGCAAAACGCCTTTATTTGCCTTATGGGCCTCTTCAGTGCCACTTGCCAATACCCTGAGCTTCCTGAACCTACATACCTATCTTGGCCCAGCCAGGTGAAGCACCTCCCAATGACTAGTAGTAATTGGCCGTCTTGTCGGCTGAACACAGGCTTGGGATATATAGGTAAGACACTAGTTGGTGACGCCGATGGTGCCGCGCACTCGTCGCTCAGGCTTCTACAAGCAGATCTCGACGCCGTTGCTGCGCGACGTGCACATTAAGTACGTGAACGAGAACGTGGAGCCCAAGTCGCTGGTCGGCCAGAGCGAGAACGTCTACTACGAGGGCAGTGAAATCGTCGCCGTCGGCAAACTCAACGACACCGACGGCAACCAGGGCAGTCTGGGGCCGAGCGTCTTTGCGGTTGGCTCCACCGGCGAAGTGGCGTTCACGGTGGGGATGCCTTTGCATTTTGCAAGTTATGTACGTGCTGTGCTGCTTGGAATACATGCCATGTGGAATGAACTTCAGGAAGAGGAAGACGTCATGGAGCATCCAGAGCCCTTTCCCTGCGTATCTCAGGAAATGGTTGACGACGAGCTGAATCTGAGGTTCCAGCCAGCATTTCTGCTCTGTCCAGAGCCAGAGCCAGACAGCCCGGATGATGGACCACTGCTGCCATCGACGAGCGTGGGCGGCTTCATCGAACGCATGTGGGCCTACCTGACCATCAAGAAGCTCATCAAAGAGGCATCCGTGGCCGACTCGAGACAAGTGAAGCTGGACAACGACGCGAAGGCGCTGGAACTCAGCTTAAAGGTGAGCGATTAGGACTTATGCGGTACTGCTTGTCCATACCATAACCGACATTCAGTACCAATTCGTCACCAAGTATACGTCGATGGTCGTGGTGCCACCAGAGCAGGAAGACTCTTCCTCGAGCACAATCACAACGACCGACTTGGTCACTACCACCATCGCCGCCACCACCACCACCACCCCCACCACGATGCCCACCTTCACCTCCACAATGGCCACGACCACGTCCGCTGAATTCGACTTTACCGACAGTAGTGGCGTCGACTTCGAGCCTGCCGAGCCGATGGAGCAGCCAATGCTGGAACCATTGGGCGGCCCGACTGCTGGCGGTCCCGGTCCCGTCGCGCAGCCTGCAACGAGCGCAAAAAGGAGGATGAAAGTGGCGGGTCTTGCTCTGGCCGGATTCATGAGTAAGCTGCTTTTAAGCCTCTGCTACCTATCAGTTTTCCTATTGTGTTGCAATTTTCGTCCGACACATACCACCTACATGTTCTCTTTAGATACTCACGGTGAGGAGGAGGAGGAACCAGACTTTGGAAGTTTTGCGCCTGGGGCAGCCATGGACCTGATGCCTCATGCGTCTTCTGATTTAGCAGAGGAGGACGAAGACGATTTCTACACCTCAACTCCTGCTGATGACGTGATGTATGCCAGTAGTACACTAGCTGAAACAAGCACGGCGCAGGAATCTTGGGCACCGACGACCTGGCAAGAGTCGACGACGACGTCGGAAGAGCTGCCGACGACGACGTCAGAAGAGTGGACGACGATCATGGGCACTGAAGCTCAGGAGATTGCTGCCGAAGAGGGTGAGGCTGCTGAAGACTTTGGCGAGACCGAAGCCACAGAGGAGGCCAAAGATAACAAGCCGCACAAGCAGACGTCCAGCACTTGCAAGGGCCGTGTCGTCCTGGTTGTTGGCGAAGCGACCGGCCCCATCCCAATGCTCTTCAACCAGCTGAGCGCGTATCGCCTACTGGAGGAGGCAGCACGTTCCCCACTCTCTACCGAGACAACCGTCTCCGTATATGGATTGTCGAACAGTGAGCCAGCTCGCATGGCCAGGGTTCTCTTTCAAAGGGACGCATCTGAACTCAGTTGTTGCCATTCTTTTGCAGTTTTTGGTGGTTTTTACGTAGGCCAACTGTATATTCATGCATCATATGCGTCCCTCCCACACTCAGTCTGCTTAACGGAGAACCTTTGGGCCTCTTTGTTGACAACGTCGTGACAGCCTCGTCTGCAGTCAATACCAGGGGCGGATTTGCGGAGTTCAGTCAAGAACTGAAGTCGTATGGGCACAATGACAGGTTTTCATTTTTTTTCGGTGCTGTAGTTTTTATATGTATTTCTTTGGTGAACATTTTTATGAACATTTTCCATTCTATTAGTTGTTGCTAAAATACCAACCGTAGGTCTAAGCCTATTAAAAACGTCCCGGGGCTTAACCATTGCGGTTGCCCTCTGAGAGTTGCGCGTATCATAGGAAAAGTGGACCGGGCGCTTATCATTGGCTTTGCGGTAGATACATTGTATTACACCGTACTGGCTCTCTTCAGCTATGTACGTTGATAGCTACAACACAGAGTGCACTTCAGATGTGCGCCTGCGATTTCTCGTTTCCAGGATCTTCGTGGTGCTGCTGACTGGCGGCCCAGTGCCGGCCGCAGTTCGAGATGCGGCCCAGAGAGCGGTCATAACGCGAGCGGTGGTTGTAGCGCCTGCGGGTCTGCAGAAGGCGCGACTCGACGCGCTCCAGGCCGACTTTGGCGTCCACAACGTCTCGACGCAGTTTCACAAGTTCGACTGGGACGCCGTGTTCACCTGCTGAATAAACAAAAGCAGAAACACACGTACCTATACATTCAGCGCCTACATACGCAGTGATTGTGTCTATCTGAATCGCGAAGCGTTGCTGAATACATACACACTAGGGATGAGCACGGGCCTGCACATCTCGGCCCGGCCCGGCCCGCCAGATAGTCCGGCCCGTCCCGGCCCGGCCCGCACCCTCAAAATCCAGGCCCGGCCCGGCCCGGCCCGTCCAACTGCTCCATATCGCAGGCCCGGCCCGGCCCGGCCCGCAACACGAAATAAGTACAGTCACTACAGTGTACAATTTACTGAAATACCGTATGCCAATTTGCGTGATTTACTTAACGGAATGGCGCATCCACTTCTCAGAATCGCAGTTCACAACCATTTTACGGCCTTTGCACCATTTGAGCGCGAAAGACGCGCGTCATATAATACAAAGTTGCTAATACGGTGCAGAATAGTCGCCGATACTTACAATGCATTACATAGGTAGCTATCTACGTTGGCCAGCCAAGAACGTCCGGCCCGGCCCGGCCCGGCCCGCACCCTCAAAACACAGGCCCGGCCCGGCCCGGCCCGCAAAACGGGCCTGGAATTCCGGCCCGGCCCGGCCCACGGGCCGGGCCGGGCCGGGCCGGGGCCGGGCCGGCCCGGCCCATGCTCATCCCTAATACACACCGGTTTCGTGACTAATCCAGTTGAAGTGTGGCGTCTAAGCCACAAAACTCGTTTCCGTGACCGCTTATTCAGGCGGCTACTACTAAAACATACAATGTACTAGTACTATTGCCTACCTACCTATAAGCACTTACCTAGGTTTGTTGAGCTTTATATACACTGGGCTACCAATTTATCGACCCTCTAATATAAATGTTTCGACCCTCAAAAATTAATGTCCGACCCCCTAATTTAACCGTCGCGTCCCCCTAACGAAATGCGCGCAATGCGAAATGCGAAATGCGCGAAATGCGAAATTAGTTGGCGCATGTATTAAATTAGAGGGTCAGAAATTATTTTTAGAGGGTCATAAACGTTAACTTTAGGGGGTCGAAAATATTATAGTCTATACACTGAACCCTGTTTTATCACTTTGGAGTTGGACGACCGAAGTGACAGTTTCAAACATGGCTCATTGCCACCTCCCATTAACAGTTCCGCTTTTTTTTCAGATGTGCATGTCTTTTCTGTTTTATTGACTCTTTCGCGCGACTTTGTTTATGCGATCCACTTTCATTGCATCCATGATCCACTGCGGCCGCCAAATCAATTTTCAGGACCGCGGAATATATTGTTTCTGCCTTTGGCGACAGAACTTTTAAAAAAGCGATTGGCTACAAATGGCGCGACACCGAGCGAAGTTCTGACTGCGCACAGAAGAACCTTTGTTCCAGCGCTCGGACGAACATAGGAGCCACTGGCGGATCCAGGATTTTCTGACAAGAGGGGGCAAGATCACAAAACGTTTCAGGCAAAAGTTCTATTGGAGAGCCCCTTCATTTCGCACGTGTGGCGCAGCAGATTTGCTTTTCGAACTTTGCAGCATTTGAAACAAGCAGTTGCGCTTCAAGCCAAAATTGTTTAATTTCTGCGGTGTTAATGAGAAAGTTTGTGCCTTTTTGGCTCCGCAGGCGAAAATTTTTAATATTAGCTGCTGCGCCGTCCCCAAATTTCAAGGAATTTTGCATTAATCGTCGTCCAAAAGCATGCGCCTCAGGCAAAAAAATTGGATTTTCAATAGTCTTCTGAGAATTTTTCATTCAAAATATCTGCGAACCTGTCTGATTTTGTCAGCTTGCATCCCGTACGCCCCCTTACGTGCCTTAGATAAGGAAGACCCTCCATAAATGCCCTACTTTGAATGGCCGCCTGCCATAAAAGATGAGTGCTTAGTCCAAACACAGGCGTCCACTCCTACCCTACAGCGCCGCAGATAAAAATTTTGCACTTATGGATGCGTTATTCTAAAGGATACGCTTTAAAATTAGTTCGATTCGCCTTCTGCCCCCCTGCGCCTGCCCCCCTTGCCCCCCTTTGCCGACAACGACAGGTGGGGGCATGCCCCCCTGCCCCCGGCTTTGGATCCGCTAGTGATAGGAGCGTACGAGCAATCCACTCGTCTTACGTGTTGTGTACATCGTGTCAGTGTCACTGGCGGATCCAGGATTTTCTGACAGAGGGGGGAGAAGGTCAATTTTTTTTCACCGCACAAACTATACTACTATGGAATAGACAAAAATGACGGGATTTCGCAGCTCCCTTACGAATCAAACGTGAGTTGGAAGAGAACCACAGCGCCGCAGGCGAAAATTTTGCGCTTTTGAGTGCCTAAATCCAAGGAAAACGTCAAAATCTGCCTGTTTTCCCTTGTGATCGCCCTTCTTTCCTGCTTCTCCCCTTGATCTCTCCCCCTCCTTCCCCCCCAAATCTGAGCTGAAAGGAGGGGGAGACCCCCCTCTCCCCCCCGTCTGGATCCGCTAGTGGTCAGTGTGCACACTGCACGTGCACGCATGGCCCCATGCCCACTCCGCTCACTCCCCAGCGCTCGCTCGTCCATAGCGCGCCGCTCCGCTCCTACCCTTGGACCCCCATGGCGTCTGAGCGACCGCGCGGACAGGATGGAAAAAAATGCACGTACGATTCCTGTTTTCGCATACAGGTTTACGTAGGTATGTTCCCGCAAAGGTCCACTCGTTGCTCTCAACAGCGAGCTATCTCAACGCGCTGATACCAAAGACTTGTAACAGGTTAGTAGCAGCACAGTAGAGTGCGCAACGCTGCCAAAGGAGGGCGGACGGCGCCATAGACATGAAGGGACAACAGGCAGACGATGGGGGCGGGTCGTTCGACGACTTGCTCACGACGATCGGCCGTCTGGGCAGCTGGCAGTGGCAGATCCTGGTCTGGCTGGCCCTCTTCGAGATGGTCATAGGCGCCCTCAACGCCGCCGTCGTCATGTACCAGATCACGCCCCAATTCCACTGCGACGTCGGATTTGCCCACGACAACCAATGGAGCACCCGGGAGAAGCTACGACTGAGGTTGGCAGCCGCAATCCGTTCGCTTCAACGTGGGCCGCCTTTATATAACAGCCGCTGCCACACAAAAAGTGGTAACAAACAGCGAAAGCTATACTGTCCCGTAAATCCCCAAAAGAGCGCCGAACAGCTGACGGGTTCGCGTGACCGTGAGAAGACACCGATTAATGGAAGTGGAGTGAATGCCACTGCCATTTCAGTTCGCCCACAAAGCAAACCATACTGGGTGGCGAAGAACGAGATCCGTGCGAGTATTATCCTCTGCCAACGTACTCCTCGCTGCCAACGAATTTCACACAAGCGCTCGCATTCGTCGAGGTCAATCGAGGGAACGAAACAACGACTTGTGAGAACTGGGTCTTCGACACTTCCAAGGATATGACCCATACAGCGGTCACAGACGTGAGTTCGTCTGTAGCGCAGCGCATGATTCCCTCCCAAATTAGTCAAATTCGGTTTATTAGCTTCCCCTCCCCCTCACCCCTACAATCATCCCCTCCTATTCTATCATTATCCATGAAACAATTGGCTCCTAGGTATATAACTGGTGCAAGTATGTGATTGGAGGGTTTGCGTTACTCGCGACCTGCTTGCACGTAACGTGCGGCATAGACAGGACGCAATCCTGTTGACAAACTTCAGTACAAGCTCGTTTGCGAGAACCGACTCGGTGTCGAGTACAGTCAGAGCGCCTACTTCGCCGGCTGGTTCTTCGGCTGCCTCGTCTCTGGCGCACTGGCGGACAGATTTGGCAGGAAGCCAATTATCGTCGTCTTCGGCTGCGTTGCGGCTGTGCTGGCCTGCACGCTGTCCTTCCTGCCGCAACTCTGGATGTTCATCCTCTGCAGAGCGCTGCTCGCCTTCTTTCTCCAGGGAGGCACCGTCCCCATTGTCATCCTCGGTGAGTGAGTATTTATTGTATGTACGTTTACGATGCACGCACCATATGCAGGGAGGCACCCTGGTCGTCTGCGCAATGCACCGTGTCTGTCTGACTGACTGACTGACTTTCCACTGACTGGTGCTGGTGGACGTGACGTGACAATGGGTTTGCAGCACTTGAAGTGAGCCGGACGGTGGACAGGAAGTGGGTGATGAACTTTCTGTTCACAATCTACGGCTTGGGACACAGCCGAGCGTGGCCTTCTTTCTCAGAGATTGGAAGTGGATGCATCTGGCGCTGGCCGCTCCAGCTGCAGTCTGCTTTGTCTTTCCATGGTACATGTGTATCATTTGACGTTTCTCGTTCAGAAGATGAGGCCAAATCGAGACGCTAACCGTTGAGGGCGCTGCCGGAGTCGCCAAGATGGCTGCTTGCGCTGGGAAGGCTGGAAGAGGCGGACAGAATTTTGAAGAGAGCGGCCAAAGTGAATGGAAAAACGCTGGACCTGAGCTACAAACTAGAATCGGTTGCCAACTCTTTGAGCGCAACAGTTTCCAAGGTTTTGTACTCTAGTAATCGTGGTCAGAGCATTTCGGTGTTCATTGGAAGGTGGGTTTAGAAGACGATTCTGAGTGTCTTCACGCTGGCAGGCTTCAAGCCGAAGTATCCAAAGCTGCTCACTAGAGCGATCGTCATGTTCTTTACATGGTGTGTCGCTGTGTACCACCACCCACTTGCCCTTCTCCCTCGCCTGCCACCCACCTATCGTCCCTCGCCTACCCGCCTGCACCACACACAACACAATCCGCCCAGCTATGGGGGCGATCGCCCCTTTCGCCCCCCTCTAGATCCGCCCTTGCATGACATTAGATTGGCGTACTCCAACAAACTAATGTAAACAAACACACGAAACCCTGACCTGCATATATTGTGGCAACATACGGATCCATTCAGTTTAGAAACAGAAACTTAGTTACAAAAAAATTATATTGTTAAGAAAGGCACCGAGTGCATGTCAACACTGTACGTACACTGCATCCCAGGTGCGCCGTGTCCATGGTCTTCTACGGCATCCTGCTGAATATCTCGAGTTACAGCGGCGACCGCTATCTAAACCACTTGATCAGTGGCCTCATAGGAATTCCAGCTTATCTGCTGTTGACGCCACTGATGCACTGGGGCCGCAAACGGTCCACACTCATCGCTGTGGTCGCGACGGGCATCGCACTGCTGCTGCTGCCCTGGATCAAGGACGATGGTAACTGCTCCATCACAGAGAAAACTCCTATTGAGGCCCCCCTCCCAGCGAATAGTAGACAATAGTACCCATGAAGCACACAAACAAGCCCAGAGAACGGTTGAAACAGTAGTCCCCCATTTGTACTAGTATAGAATTTTCGGGAAGCACCCAATAGCCGATTTCGTCGTCTGCTGCTATCGTACTTCAGGGAGCTGGCACTGGCTGCTGATCTCAACGCTCATGATTGGAAAGCTCTGTGCGACTGCTGCATTTGGACTGATTTACCCCTATGCGAGGTACACATACCGTAAATTTTCCAACGACACCGCTACATGACCAGTACAGAGCATACGTTTGGCTGAAGAGCTTTGGCTTGGTGGTGCCGCTACTGTAGAATGTGTAAGCCGCCCAGGGTAGAGTGTGGGTTGAAAATGAACGCCCAGAGCGTTTATTGGGGGATTTACGGTAGCTGCCATAACATCTGCGATCGCCATCGCTTCATTGATACATGCATCGACACTCAATCGAAGCATATTGTTCTGCAGCGAGCTCTATCCGACGGTGATTCGGGCGTCGGGGCTGGCGTGGAGCTCTTCGGCCGCTCGCGTCGGCGCCATCCTCTCGCCCTACGTCGCTTCCATCGGCAAATTCGTACGGCGTCTGCGCACGCACGCCTGCACGCACGCACGCACGCACGCACGCACGCACGCACGCACGCACGCACGCACGCACGCACGCACCCACGCACGCAGGACACAAGCCTCAGTTGGACGACGGAAGTGATATTCGGAGCAGTGGCGCTCGCGACGGCATCAGTGATCCTGGTGCTCCCGGAGACCAAAGGCGTCACCATGCCTGAGACACTGGAAGAAGCTGATCACATGGACTACACATCCTAGGAGGACATGATAAAAGACAACAAAATAATAGGTGCTAGCAGAGATTTTCACTAATCCTCCTACTACGTCGTCGTACGTACCTCATGCTAGAAGTCGACAGCCATCAGCCGGCCACTGAAATAGAAATTTGAGCGAAGGTGTTTGTAAATAATTAAAGGTCCGCAGATGGGGCAGCGGATGGTTTAGAGGTAGATAATCCGCCTCTTGCGCGTTCGCTTCTGGTTTTAGGGTTAGATTACTGCTGGACCCAGGGTATCCGTGCCGATGGATTTCCTTGGCTTGGCACCGAATGCGAGGAAAACGTTCACAAAGGGCTGGTTTCGCCGAATCTGGCGTCTATGAAGAGCGGCACCACACCGCACACTTCATACATTGGGGTGGTAGCTGCAAATACGTAGTAAGGACATAGGTGACGTCGGCCACAAAAGCTGGTCTGCCACGCTGCCATAATCGGCGTCGGCTGCGTGCCGACGAAGATGTGCAAGCGGGCTGTGGAGACCGTCGAGAAGCTACTTACAGAGCTTTTTATTTTATACTTACGTGTTGCGCCGCGCCGTGCGCCGTGCGCCGCGCGCACGTGTTTGTGTGTTTGTTTGTGTGTTTAAAGTAAACTCGCGATCAGCTTGACGTACGTGCACGCGCGATGGCTCGATCGAATGCTCGCGACCCCGAGATGGTCATGGGCAAGGTCGAATTTTTGTTATGCAAATTCATACAGTAGTTACGGCGCATTTTCAAATGTTGCTGCACCGATTAACACTACCAAACGAATTCCACCTGGATGAATTGCATATCAAATGACTCTCCTCGACGTCACGAGTCATTTGCACATGCTTATGCACGATTATGCAAATGCGTACTGTAGTTGTGGTACATTGTACATTGTGCTGTACATTGTAGCCGAATTGGGAAACTTTCAGAACGTGTGCCGGTGTCATAGTCCAAAACCGCCCCCAGGCCAGAATCGCCCCCCGGCGGTTTTGGCCTAGTCCAAAACCGCCCCGGCGGTTCTGGCCTAGCGACGTCTAGGCCAGAACCGCCCCCCACCAAACTTTTCCTCCCCCTTGACTCGGACCACATTTAAGTTGTATAAATTGTTGAAAATAGAGTTGCACGGTGACATTCGATAAGTACCGTAGTTAGAATGATACGCATACCCGTCGTACTACCTACTAGTGATGGGTTGGTTACTGTGTGCAAGGACTCTTACTGGTGAAACTTAATTGTACTCGCAAGAGGTTATGAGCCCAGCCCACGCGTAAATTAGTTCACAGTAAGGTAGGCGTCCGTGCTGTAGGGTGGACGAGTATATACAGGGTTTTTTTTTTCGAGTGCCACATTTTAATTTTGAATAACTCCGGCAAACGACAAGCTATTGACTTGAAATTTTAACTGTAGATAGACAACACTCTAAGGTTTTGTTGACAATTGGCCCCATGAGAATCCGTTTTGAAACCAGTGCATGGCACTCGTTTGAGTTTGAATGGTACTGTCCATTCCTGACTGGTGCTTCAAGCGTGTT
This sequence comes from Paralinhomoeus sp. GSCO2_6, assembly GCA_030248085.1. Lineage (NCBI taxonomy): Eukaryota > Metazoa > Nematoda > Chromadorea > Monhysterida > Linhomoeidae > Paralinhomoeus > Paralinhomoeus sp. GSCO2_6. The sequence continues at coordinate 1,332 of JASAMY010003356.1, read as the reverse complement.
GCTTGCATCTCTCTGCTACTCGATGAGTCATTTTTTTGGGCAACCATGCTTTCCCATACCACTTTGGAATGCCCTGTATCGGTACTTATCATTGCATGCCGATTTCGAGATGTTTGCTCAAGTTCAAGCAATCATTCCTCACACAGCAAAACGAAAATGACCGTAATATGGCTTAAGATGCAATCGAGTGTAACTCGCGGGTTTCAAAACGGACTCTCATGCGGCCAATTGTCAACAAAACCTTAGAGTGTTGTGTACCTACAGTTAAAATTTCAGGTCCATAGCTTGTCGTTTGCCAGAGTTATTCAAAATTAAAATGTGGCACTCGAAAAAAAAAACCCTGTACATACACAAAAAATTTTTGTGTATTTTTTTGTGTATTATATACGTGTATACACATACACATATACATACACAAGCAAAATCCAATATACATATACATACACAAACATGATGGAATACACAAAGTTTGTGTATTGTACAGTTTGTGTATTTCTACTGTACTTTTATAGCAATTTTGAGAGGTGCTTGCATAATATTTTTCAAAAATCGTATCGAGGCTTTGCGCCACTACTCTACATGTAAATCTATGTTCATTTGTTCATGGTTTGTTTGTTCTTCTGTTTTTTTTTTCCACTATGGTCATGCACAGCTTCTCAGAGGACGCACATCTGCCGAGTGCCGAAACCACGCAACAGCATCATCGTCATTCCCAATAGCCATTGCAGCGTCATCGCGTGCGTGCGTGCGTGCGTGCGTGCGTGCGCGCGCGCGCGGGTGTACGTGCGTGCGTGCGTATGGACTGCCCTCCTAAAGATTGGCGTTGGCATGCATGATCTTAACTAACTAATTACTATTCTAACTTCTAATACTCCAACTTGTGTCTATTTTCCTCTCTCGTCTTGAGGGTGGCGGTAAAGGTAATGCAAATACATGCGCGTACACTTCCCTTGAGAAGACACCTATGCGCGCTCACTACCTCGCTCCCAGCACCTCAATCATCAGCCACTGGAAGCAATTGCCATCCTGCATATGTTTTCGAAGAGAAGTTTAGCGTGATGAAGGAATGTAACCACCCTACGGAGTGCAATTGCTCGTAATGTTAAAACGACTACAAGGTAGCACTGAGGCTATGACTCATATTGCACCTCTCCACAGTTCGTCCAGCTCGAGGAAATGGCAGGTTTAGCTACCTAGGTATAGTGACCTTGGGCTCTACGGGAGGATTTTCGGATTCCCTGGTGATTCAAATCCGCTGTTGCTTACGAATATTTACGAATGTTTTGCACCTACGGTATACACAAAAAAATACACATACACAAACCAAACAAT
>JASAMY010002976.1:0-33494 GCA_030248085.1 Paralinhomoeus sp. GSCO2_6 | reverse complement strand
TTATGTTATTATTACTTCCTTCAGTTAGTATTGTTCAAAAGGGCGACTCGAACTAATGTTTAGCTGTTTCCCTTCAACGCACCCATCAGACTAAAATTTTTGCCTGCGGCGCTGTTGTGCGTGGGTGAACGACTGCGTTTGGAGTAAAGAACCTAGCTTTTATGGCAGGCGCCCATCCAAGATAAGACAAGGTGGATGGTTCTTACTGTCCAAGTTACCTAAAGGGCCGTAAGGGAGGCAAGCTGACCAAAAATCTGTCGGGTTCGCCCAATTTTGGATTAAAAGATGCTCTGAAGAACGTTGGAAATTCAAAATTTTCGCCTGCGGCGCACGGTTTTGGATGACAATTAATAATGAATTCGTTGAAATTCAGAGATGCAGCAGTTGACATTGAAACTTTTTTCGCGCCTGTGGCGCCAAAACGTCACAAGTTTTTACATAACACAGTAGCTATGCAAAAATGTGCGCCTGCAGCGCAACTGCTTGCTTCAAATGCTGCAAGTTCGAAAACACGCCTGCTGTGCGAAACATGCGAAATATGGCTCTCCAATAGAATTTTTTTGGTGGAAACATTTTACGACCCTGCCCCCTCCTGTCAGAAAATCCTGGATCCGCCAGTGGCGTCGACTGACGCGGTCGCGCGACGCTACCGTATCGCTCGAATAAGTTCAAATTGGCGCGTTTGCAAAGAAATTTAACTACAAGGCAGCGAACGCAACACCAATCACCTCACGCGCCTCTTCTTAGACGGCACTCGCTAGAGGCGACCGCGCTGCCGTCTTCTACTCTGATAGCTACCTCACGCGCGCTCTGGGGGTGGGAAGGCGAGGTGGAGAAGCGACACGGAGGAAGATCGTCGAGGGTACCGTACACGAAGAGGACACACGACCGAGGGGGGGGGGGGGGTACAAAAGATCAAAGTAAGCGCATGCGTACGAAAATTCAAAATATCAAAGTTGCGCACTACCAAAGGCTGTCACCGTGGAATAAAGCCTTCGTCGGCAGGAAGACGCGTCGACCACCGGACGAGATCGCGAAGTAGTTGCGGCCGCCGACCGTCGTCGCCAGTAGGTCGTTGCCGAAGCCGCTCTTGAGAGGGGTCGCGTAGTCGTCCATCGCTTTCAGGCGAACGCGCGGTCTTGGGGCCCGTCGCCAGGGAGCGCTCGCCTGCCGTCCGTTGGCGTCAGCTCGCGGAACGCTGGAGAGGCCGCCTCGCTCGTCCCCGTCCTTCGGCTTGCGTCGCTGGTGCCAGCCGGAGCGCCACTGTCTGCGTGACGAAGAGCGGTCGCGCCGGCGTCGGCGCGGGCTCCGGCGTCTTGACTCGTGGCCGCGTCGGCCACTGTGACCCCGCGGGTCGGGCTGTTGGATCCGACCGCAATCGGTGCGACCCCGCGGGCCGACTTTCAGGTTCTTGTCGCTGTTGGTGCGGCGCAGCGAGTCGACTTTCGCGAACGCTGGCTTGACGGCCGTCGCGTGTGCCGCCATCTTGACCGACACGTCCGTCGCCGCTGTGACGTCGCCGTTCTGTACTGTGTAAGTGTTGCTGCGCTCGTCTGTGCTACTCGCCGTCGAGTCCACTGCGCCGTCGCCTCTTCTAGGCGGCGTCGGTGCTGGCTGCGGCGCCCACTCGATCGGCGGACCGGACAGCCGCTTCTGCTGCACGCGCTGGCGGCGGCACACTGTCGGCTCATGTCGCTGGATGAAGCCGATCGTCGCGCGGCGTCTGTCGTCGCGTCTGACTTCCGCCGGCGGCTGCGCCGCGTCGCGTCGATTCTTGGCCATGACCGCTGGTGGGCGCGGCGGGCGTTCTTCCAGTTTCATTCTGGCCCTCGTTCGCCGCCCTTTGAACTGCTCGATGACGCGCGGCTCTTTCAGTCCCGTCGCAGAGAACGTCCAGTGGTAGTCGCTGTGCTGGAGGGTCACGCGACAGTCGAAAGAGGACAGAACGTTGGTGCCGACGACCAGTGGAAGAGCCATGCTGTTCGTCTCGTCAATGAACAGCTCGCAGGTGCGTGTCGTGCTGCCAGGCTGTACTTCCACTCGGACTTTCCGACTCAGCTTGATTGTGTGCTGCATAACTGAGCGGAAGTTTGCATCGGTTGCCATTTCAATTTCACTGATCATTTCCAGCGCCTTCTTTTTGCCGACGCGCTGGAACACAGCGTCAAGATGGTCGGCGCGGATCACCGAGATCACCGACCCTGTGTCGAGCAAGCCGACGAGTGGCACGCCGCCAATCAACAGCGGGATGTGCGGCGCGGGACCTACGAGTCCGCCGTCGGCAGTCGCTTTGCCGTCCTTCGTCGGAGCCACTGCGGCTTGCTCTTCGCGCTTGACGCGTGGAGCAGACTGCTTAGCCTGCTCGCCGAAGTCGCCGTCGACTTCGCAACGCACTGCTTCGATGCGGAGGGCCTCCCTGCCGTCGAACCCGACCGACGAGCCGGCGTCGTCAAACCCGCAGGTTGACCTGTTGTCGGGCTGAATCATCGACACACCCGCCGTGCCGTCGTCGCCCTCGTGGTGTTCTGTCGTCTGCGTGTCGCTGTAGGCTTCCTCGTCGAAGCCGTCGTTGTCGTCTGGTCGCCACGACCACTGGTACAGCTGCTGCTGCTGGACGGCTGAAGCTCGACCGCGGCTGGCACCCTGCCACGAGCGCCGCGCGCCCTGGGGTTCGTCGAGTACATGGGGCAGCGGCTGTCAGTCTGCCTGTGTCCGTCTTGATAGCACGCGAAACATTTGTCGATGGCAGGGTCGAATGGTGGAGGCGGCCGTTGCTGCCCTGCGCCGCGCGCGTCGAACCTGCCGTGCACTGCCAACTGAGGGAAACTGAGCATTCTGAGGAACCTCGACCGTTCCATGGAACGCGTCGTACTGCTGCCCGCCGTCTCGACGCATGCCGCGGTTGCCACCGCCTTCTGGCCATCCGCGGCCGCGCCGCTCGCGCCTGTCACCGCAGAAGTCGTTCGTCACTGGTCTCTCACATGCCGAGTTCTTCCAAGCATTGTCGTGTATTCTCTGGTGGTGCTCATACGTGTATGCGGCAGTCACGTATGCGTCGAGCGTGACGTCGCTGGCGTGCTTTAGCACGTGACTGCGCATTCGAGGCGGCAACGCCTGTGCGAACTCGTTGCCCATCATGACTTGCATGGGTCGAGTGTGCGATGCGCCCGGCGTTGTGTAGACGTGCGCCTTGCGGATCTTGTTCGCCAGGTCCGCGATTTTCATGGTCGACGCGTCGTACTGCAGGAAGTGCAGTTCGTGCTGCTTGTCGTCCACGCTGACGTTGTCGATGAGCGCCATCGCGTGCTGGAAGATCAGCGCTTCTAACGTGCACGTCACGAACTGGTGCTGCAACTCCCGGAAGTGGATCCTCGTCTCGACGTCGAGGAAGCGGAAGAATTGGTGGATCCACTGCTTTGGGGGCGTGTTCTGGTCTAGCAGCCAGTACTTGAACGTGTCGACGAACGCCGCGAATCCCTCGGGGGTCATGCTCGACGCCTTCGACATGGAGTAGACGTCGGGCTTGGGCGGCTTGCTGGCACACGTGTACCCTTCTTCGGGGAAGAAGCCCATGCTCTCCCTGTAGGTGCTCAGGTACTGTGTCGTCTCGGTCACGAACAGCGCCTCATAGATCTCGTAGTTGCGCTCAGCCTTCGACACCTCCCTGTGGAGCGAGCTCTGGCGCCACACCAAGTTCAAGTAGTTCGTCTGGCCGCTGTTCTTCTTTGGTACGCCGAGCGGCGTGCGCTGTCGAAGCGAACAAATCACTTGCGCGTACGTGTGACCGTGTCTGTTCACGTAGCTGCCGTCAGGCATGACGATCGAGTAGTCAGCTGACTGCGCCGCGGCAGCCGTGACGACGGACGCCTCGATCTCTCGGTAGTGCGCCGAGTGCTTTTCTGGGTCGGCCGGTGACGTGACAAAATGGGTTTGCTGCAAAATGGGTTTCACAAACCCATTTTGCTGACAATATGGGTTTGTCGGCCTGCAAAATGGGTTTGCTGCATCTATAACGTAGAATCTTTTTGCTTCGGTGTCTGTTTGAACGGTCTAATATGCACGCTTCATCAAGACAATCGATTGTTAGTGCCAATATCGGTCACACGGTCCCTTGCCGCATCCTCATCTTCGTCAATCTTGCACAATCCTCTTCGAGGTTGTGTAGGATTAGGATTTACATTTGGAATAACTCTTGCACCGCTTGATGGACCGGCTTGAGATTTTATACACGTGTGTAGAATACCGGGTTCAAAAATTGCTTAGTCTGGACGAAATCGGAACAACGTATCACAAATTCCACTGTATACAACACACCTGTTTGCGAAGAGGCCCATTTTGTCGATTTTTTTACTGATCGCAGTTGTTGTGAGGGTGTGTGCTCCAGGGCTTGTTGCATCACCAAAAAGTATTTGCACTGAACTGATCCTGCCATGCTCATTGTAGTTATCCATGAGCTGCGCGCTCCAGCACGCAACCATTGCGTCGCGCCATTGCGTTTGTCGACTTTGACAAACGACAATCTTGGGCGACGTTCGTGCATTTGCCGGGGTTGTTTCCCTCAAAGTTTGGTGATGATCGGTTAATCACAACTGTAGCAATCAGCTAAGAGAGTTTATCGCAATAGTGACTTCCACGATTGCGCGTGGCAATTGCGATTCGCATTACGCCTCGCACACTCAAGCCTCACACTCATCGAGCAATGCCTGACGCTTCAGCGTTAGTCTATGCAATGCCAATTGCGTTAAACCGTCGCAGTGTTCGGATCTACTCAAAACTTATTTTACTTTTACTTTCACTTTTGATTTACCAGATGCATCGGCGTTGACATTCGTCTGTACTGTTTGCGTCGTAAAAGTTTGCGGACCGAAATCGCCAGAGACGCTAAGCTGGACGCGCCACTGCAAACTCTGTGCAACGGGATTACCAAAACATGGTTACAGAACAATTTTGTAGCGAGAAGCACACTCCTTCAGCGAGCAACAGAGCGCAAACCCATTTTGCAGCCATGCAAACCCATTTTGCACGTCTGTAAGCCTGCAAAATGGGTTTCACAAACCCATATTGTTGCAAAATGAGTTTGTGAAACCCATTTTGCAGGCAAACCCATATTGATACGACACCGGCAGTGTCTGCAGTTCCATCGTTGGGGCCGCGGCTACGACCGGAGCTGAGCTCTGCGTGAACCACGCACTTGTCGGCGGCGTCCAGTTCGAGTCGACACCGTCTGTGCTACCGCTACTCTGCCCCGTGCGTTGCTGCTGTATCATGGTCAGCATCGACTGCTGCGCCGCCAGCATACGCAGCACCTGCTGCTCAAGCTCGGTTGACGGCCCTGCGCTGGCGTTTGACGGCAGCGCAGTCTGATTCGGTTGCAGCGAGCCGCGCTCAGCTGTCGACTGCGTCGTTTCCGGTGTTGTCCAGTGCACGCGTTTCTGTCGGCCTGCCAGCGTGACTGGCGTTACTGCCGGTGGCGGCGGTGACGGCTGTCGGCCGTCGTCCTGCTCGGTCGGCCACTGCCGCTGCGGCATGAATCGCCCAGTCTTCACGCGCCGCTCCCAGTCGGCGAGGGAACGGTCTTTCTGTTCTAACTGCTGCTCGGCCTCGCGCAGGCGCTCTTCTAACTCAGCACAACGGCTCTCGGCGTTCTCGCGTTCAGTTTCCGCCGACTGAACTGTGCGCGCTTGGCTCACCAAGCTCGTGCTCGCCGCGGCGGACATGGTGCGCAGCTTCTCCGCTTCTAACTGCGCTGCGTGTCGCTCCGCCTTCTTGTACATGGCGGCTTCGTTTGCGTTGAAGTCGCCCGGCAAGCGCAGGCCGGGAATGTCGACTTCAGCGTCGTCGTAGTCGGCGTCGCTCTCATCTCCGCTGTCGTCGTCGTCGTCGCGCCCAGACTGCTCGTACTGCTGGAGCGCCTCACGCTCGGACTGCGACAGCTTACTGAAATCGACTAGCATGCGCTTCGGTTTTTTCGGGTATTTCGGCTGCGTGTTATGTTCGTCGGCGCTCGCCTTCGCTGCGTACAGCTGGCACTCGAAGTGCGCGGGGTTCGCGTCGATGCTGTGTCGCAACGTTTTCACTCGGAGCGCTCTGTTGTAATCGTGTACTACGTCGCGCAGCGTGCTCAGCGACGGCAGTGGAAACTTTCCACCCTTGTGCGCGACGCGCTCATCGTAGACGACCTTGGCTACGGTTTCGGCAAACAGCTGGATGTCGGACGGCAAGACGACCGACAGCGTCGACTCTGGCTGGCGCGCCAGCAGGCCCTCAAGCACGAATTTGTCCGGAACGACTTTGCCCAGGCGGAGCGCGGTCTCGCCTTCGACGTTCGGACAGCTGCTGACGACGTCGTCAGGAAGGACCTCGACCTGCTTCACGAGGCAGTACGCCTGCCGGAAGTAGTCACTGAGGGTGAACTGAATGCCGTCGACACGGACCGTCGCGTTGCCGACTTCTTCGGAGTCGATGCCGAAGGTTCGGCCCGTTCTGCTTTTCGCTCGCAGTCGAAGCAGCCCATCGCTGTGGCTATGGGCAGCGCCGGAAGCGAGCGCGCTTCTCTGCCCGTCGAACGTGCCGCGTCGACACGGCAGGCGTTGTCAGCCTGCGGAGATTCGGGCAGCACCCGATGCGCGACAGCGTCGCGACTTTTCTATCTGCACCCGACGGTTCTCGTCTTCGAAGTCGCTGGCGCTCTTGAAACGAAGGGGACCCGTGCCCCTCCGGCTGCGGGGGGGGGGGGGGGGGGGGGGTTGGGGGGGGGGGGTGTGTGGCTCGGCGCGTTCGGTCCTCTAGTGCGATTCTTGTGGGGGGGGGGATGGTGATGTATGGCGACGACTGAGACCTCCGAAGCCGCGCCAGCTCAGCCTGCGCCGGAAGCGAGCTTCATTGACTTGCTTGAGCCGGCCCCGTAATGGCGCTCCGCAAACGAAGGGTGCGTGCGCCGGCCAGCCAGTTGCGGAGGAGCAATAAGGGCCGACGACAATGAGAGCAATGTGATTTCCCGCCGTCGAGTCGGCGGACGGGACGGCTAAACGCGGGAAGGCAGACGGCTGGCCTGTCGGAAGGATGGACGGACAAATATTTGGGAGCAGGGCCAGACGACGTTCGGCGCGCCAATCTAATCGACTCCTTATTGATATGAGAGGAAGGGGGGGGGGGGAGGGGGTGGCTGAGGGGGCGAAGAGGCGAGTGCCGGCGGTGCCGACGTCGGATCGCCGCGAGCCTGAGAGCCGGCTGCCTTAAGTGGCCGGCTGCCCTGGGAGGGCGGCGTGTGAGCGGCTTGCGGCGCCGGGGGGCGATGGCTGCTGCCCACACGAGCGGGTCCCTAGGGCAGGGCGGCCCGTTCGCTCGTCCGCTCCGCTGGTCGGCGGCCAGGCGCCGCCACTCAAATAGCGAATGAACGAGGCGGATACAAGGCAAGCGGCGTGCGGCGGCAACTCTTACAAGGCTGCCGCCTAGAGTCGCTTCTCCGCAGTTGAGTAAAGACCGGCAAAGAGAGAGAGGGCGCGAGGGCGCCGGCAGCGCAGATTAGTAGGACCTCTCGTGCGCCGGACTTGTGGTTTGGCACGGCAATTAGAATTGGAAGAACGACAACGAGCGCCGGTCGTTGTCGGCCCAGCAGCAGCGGACAGACACACCATGGTGAGTCGTTTTCGGCTCCGGCGCTTCGTTTCGTCGCTGCCCGCTTCCTGCTCGCTCCGCTCCGCACAGCGGGCTACCGTAACGCGAAAAGAGCGTTCAGGGCAACGAGAGCTCGCTTCCCATGGAGATGTGCTCGAATTGTACGTCAACAGGGAAGGACTCGCCGCATTCGTGAGCGGTCATTGTTGAGGCGCGCTGCATTCAGTCGACGCGTACGAGCTGCGACGACTGGCGCGCCGCTTCAAGAAGCTCGACCTCGACGGCAGTGGCTCGCTTTCAGTGGAAGAATTCATGTCGCTGCCCGAACTCCAGCAGAACCCGCTCGTCCAGCGGGTCATCGACATCTTCGACGAGGACGGCAACGGGGAGGTCGACTTCAGAGGTGGGCGCCCGCTTCTTCTTCCTTCGCCAGGCGAGAGGGCACCGCGCCGACCGCTTCAGAATTCATACAGGGCATCTCGCAGTTCAGCGTCAAGGGAGACAAGCAAATCAAGCTCAAATGTAAGCGATGCGCTCGCAGTCGCTCCCAACAAGCTGGCAGAGTAGATTCGGCGCTGCGTGCGTGTTGCAGTCGCGTTCAAGATCTACGACATGGACTGCGACGGGTACATCTCGAACGGGGAGCTGTTCACGGTGCTCAAGATGATGGTGGGCAACAACCTCAAGGACACGCAGCTCCAGCAGATTGTCGACAAGACCATCCAGTTCCACGACAAGGACAAGGACGGCAAGATCTCCTTCGAGGAGTTCTGCGAGGTGCGCGCGCCGCCTTCCCTGCCCCAGCCAGTCGTAGAATAAGGACTGGCTACGAGCTTACCAGCTGCATGAATCAGGGTGTACGCGTCAGCGTACAACCCTAATATGTGACCACTTCTCAATGCGGGTTTTTGAATTTTCGATCGCCTATAACTTTTGATTGCCTGAACGGATTTCGACGCGTTATGGCGGAAATGAACCGCCTTCTTCTGGGGCATCGAATGCGCCATAACGCGTTTCCTTGCTTTACTGCAAGGGGTCAATAGTTCCAAAAATGTTCCAATTTTGTGGCTTTTTTTATTTTTCGTGTGCTCTGCGAGGTGTTTGGAAAACGGCGCTCGCGAACGCCAGGACCTATCGCGACGAAACTTGCTACGTGAAGCCGTCTAGTGATGGGAATGTTGCATGCCAAAGGATTTGTGTGTACTTCGTACCGATCTCGAGAAATCGCCGATTTTATCCAATTATCGATCGATTTTCTTAGAACTGGGCCACAAATTTTGTGCCCTCTAGGCCCTAGCGGAGGCCGACGGGGGGGAGAGGGGGGTCTCCCCCTCCTGTCAGCTCAGATTTGGGGGGGGGGGAAGGAGGGGAAGAGATCTGGGGGAGAAGAAGGCAAGAAGGGCGAGCACAAGGGGAAATAGACCGATTTTTACGTTTTCCTTGGATTAGGGCACTCAAAAGCGCAAAATTTTTGCCTGCGGCGCTGTGGTTCTCTCTCAACTCACGTTTGATTCGCAAGGGAGCTCAAAAATCCCGTCATTTTTGTCTATTCGATAGTAGTGAAGTTTGGGTGGTGACCTTTTCCCCCCTCTGTCAGAAAATCCTGGATCCGTCAGTGCCTGTGGCGCTGGTATTTTCGGGCAAATGGTGCATTTCGATTGTTCTAGGATGATTTTTTTTTTCGTCAAGTTAGCACAACGATTAATTGCCAATATACATAGCTCTGTCAAAAACTACGCGAAATTATTGTTTGAGTCCTCCCTCGAAATTATATTTTTGCCCCTCCCAAAACCTAATCCTAGCTGTCACAACAGCCTTGTTCACAACGTTTTGCACAAAACTGTTCACAACCGTCAAACTTCCCAGTTATTCAGAAATTCCACCTGTGTGGACTCGACCTGCCGGGTGCGAAGAGGACCTACGCATTCACGACTGCCCACACTAGCGGATCCAAAAGGGGGGGGGGGGGGGGGGGGGGGGGGGGCGTGGCCCATACCTGTAACCGGGAATTGGACCTGGGGGGGGTCCCAAGCGCTTTCGGGGGGGGGGGTGGTGGGGGTGGAATTCTGGAGGAGGGGGGGGTCTGGGCAGAAAAAAATGGGCAATTTTTGGTCTATTTTTAGTCAAAAATACACTGTAAAAGCCTGAAAATAGGTACTTTTTAGCCGAAATACACTGTAAATAACGCAAACTAGACACTTTTTGGGTCATTCTTGCTCAAAAACACTGTACAAAGTGCATTTATTTAGCAATATAGTATGTAGTAGAAAGTTTTCAAAAAGTCTGGGGGGGGGGGGTTGGGTGGGGTTTCGCACTAACCTGGGGGGGGGGGGGTTGGGGGGTGTGGGGGGGTCAAAACCAGCAAGTGGGGGAGGGAAACCCCCCCACCCCCCCCCCCCAGTTACAGGTATGGGCGTGCCCCCACCTGTCGTGGTCGGCAAAGGGGGGCAGCGGGGCAGGCGCTGCGGGCAGAGAAGGGGCAGGGGCAGTCGTTGGGGGCAGAGAACGTCGCGGGGGCAGGCAAAGGGGCAGAAGGGGCCCAGACGAGAGGGAAGAGGGACGAATCGGGCTAATATTAGCCTATTTCCCATAGATTTACACACTCATAACCGGAAAAAATGTTTGCCTGCGGCGCTGTAGTGTATGGACGACTGCGTTTGGACTAAGGTTTTGACTCTATATTTTGGTTCAGCTCGCCCATCCAAAGTAGAGATGCACGTAAGGCACGTAAAGGGGGGCAAGGGATGCAAGCTGGCCTAATGTGACTGTTTCGCCCAATAAAATAATGCTCAGATGTAGGATGGAAAACCAAAATTTTCGCCTGCGGCGCGCGGTTTTGTGCATAGTTTTGGCCACAACTCATGCAAAATTCCTTGAAATTCTGAGGAATGAGGCAGTTAACCTTTGAAAATTTTCGCCTGCGGCGCGATTGCGAAAATTTGAACAAAATGTCTCACGTGTTCTACAAAAAAACAACCCAAAGAACCACAAAAATGCAAAGTGTGTGTTTTGTAGCGCCACTGCCTGTTAAGTGTTGAAAAACATGCGAAAAAGTGGGCTGCGACGCCAAACGCGCGAAATATAGCTCTCCAATCGAAATTTAAGCCGAAAAAAAATTTTGAGCTTGCCCCCCCCCCGTCAGAAAATCCTGGATCTGCCAGTGCCTATAGGCGCTTTAACGGTACATCGCAGCGCTTCGCTGTAAAGGAGAAAGTTGGTCGCCATGACATGACTTGTGTTACTTTCAACAATTGGACCAAATTGGACGCACCAAAATACCTCCTCCCATTATATCGATAACGGAAATTGGCGATGTTTCGGTGTGGTTAGGTCGGATGGCCTAAACATCAATAATAAAGTTGATCGCCCTTCGATGTAGAACATTTCATTCCTCGAAGTCAACACGATCCGACGCACCAAAATATTTTCACTTCCGGGATAATCGATAAAAATGGATATGGGTAGGTCGGATCACTTTGGCCAAAACACAAAAGTTGACCGCCTGCACGTGCAGATCATTTTTATTCTTTACACCGCTATGCTCCGACGAACCAATATGGCACTACAGATGTGCACGCACACACGCACACCAACAAATGGGCTGCTTTGCAAGAAACTTGATGTGGGTAGGTCCGATCACTTTGGCAAAAACACAAAAGTTGACCGCCTAGTCATGGTGATCATTTCCATACTTTACATCACTATGCTCTGATGCAGCAATATAGCACAACTGCATGTGCATGCACGCATGTATGTCTGCTAGGCTGTTGGTACTTTGCTTTACTTCAATTTTGCCTTGTTCGATTCAGTCACAGGTACATTGTGTGAACCTACATCAGTGAATGTGTGTGTGTATATGTGCGTGCGTGCGTGCGTGCGTGCGTGCATGCGTGCGTGCATTGAATTACAGAAACCCCTCATCTTTTGAAAAAACACTGTATTAAGGAAAAATTTGCAGGGGGCTGCAAAAAAAGGAGAATATGTGACACTCTATTGTTGAAGTCCAGTTTGAAAAGAAGTGGTATTAAGGCATATTCCCCCACTGATTTCTAGCCACTTCGGCATTGCAGCTGATCAACTCCACTTTGAACAAACCATGTATAAAATCCGAACCAAGCACAGCAACAAGTCACATATTCGACGATTTTTGTGCGAGCCATCTCACTCAGCCAAGCGGAAACGCCGCAAACGTCCATCAACTCATATGTCATCTCTCTCAGACGTTGTCATTGCCCGTTTCCATGGACCTGACACAGCTTCCTGCAGAATCAATTGGTCCCCTGCTAAAATTTTTGCAATGTCGGTTGTTGATGATGTACATACAGTTGGTGATGTCAATGTGTAGGCGAGAGGCACATATACGTACTACAATACTGCTCCATTCCCTTCCGGCATTCCACCCAATGATGAACTGTTTGTATAACATTTGTGTAGTGCCCTAATGCTTGCATGAGTGCTGCGTGCGTGCGTGCGTGCGTGCGTGCGTGCGTGCGTGTGTCCGTGCACGCGTACGTGCGTGCGTGTGTGCGTGCGTGCGTGCATGTGAACGTGCGTGTGCATGGGGTTCCATGGTGCATGTGCTAATTTCTCACACTCAATCTATGTAAATGTCAGTCAGTTCCAGTTGCCGCAATTTTCGCTGCACATTTCCTTCCATTGCAAGCGAACACAAAAATCGCCGAATATGTGACTTGTTGCTGTGCTTGGTTCGGATTTTATACATGGTTTGTTCAAAGTGGAGTTGATCAGCTGCAATGCCGAAGTGGCTAGAAATCAGTGGGGGAATATGCCTTAATACCACTTCTTTTCAAACTGGACTTCAACAATAGAGTGTCACATATTCTCCTTTTTTTGCAGCCCCCTGCAAATTTTTCCTTAATTTTATCTTTAATTTCACTTTCGAATGGTAGGAATGGTTTTGATGAATGTTACATTTTTGGAAGGTGCACTACATCACATGTACATCACATAAATAAATGTACGTCGTTCTTCACTGGCACGCGTGAGTCGTTACGTAAATACCGTAATTCTGGCGGTGCTGAAAGTCATCACTATAAGACTCTGCAAGAACCGTTTCTAAATGAGGCCAATGGAATGACTCAGTATCTGTGTTTCAGTTTTGCTTTCGTCTTTTAGTATTCAACGACACTAAGAGCTAATATACGCATTATAATTAAAATAAATGGCCGAATCCTTTAGAAGCTCTATCGTTTACAGTTTGTGTACAGTATCCTACAAAGACGTACCCAATGTTGTCCAGGTTGTGGGAACAATGGATGTCCCAGAGAAGATGGTGGTCAATCCGTGAAACGATGGAGGGATACATATCGGTGGGAACAACGATTCGACGACAAGCATCTTCTTCTCGCCTGTGAATCTCGTGTCTTCTGGACTGCTCTATATCGCCGTGTACAAGTGTGACTGTGGGCTCATAGCATCGACGTTAGCTAAACAACGATAGCGTTGATTCAATTCTTAGTGCAAGCGCTGTTGCGATAGACGCTTCTCAACCGAACAGCAAACCAAACTGCGAGCACAAGAAGTCGATTCCTACTCGTCAGTCAGTCCGTCGCCTACCACTGCCTCGAAGGAAAATAGATCGGTACGGTACATACACACCTAGTAGTTGTGCGCCAAAAGATACTCTACCAAGAAATGGACAACAGCGTCTAGCTACCTATGCAATACAACTCAGCAATAGTCTGCAGTTACGCGTAATCGATGGATTCGGCCTTGGGGCTCCGGCTTGATTCGACTTCCAGTGTCCACCAAAAGGAGTCGGCAGCGCCAGTTCATCGAAATCCTCTTCTGCAGAGGTGAGACAAGAAGGGTGGGGTGCGAGGAGAGCGGTGCTGGCGTTGGCGAGTGCCGCCATGAGCTGCTGCTCGAGACGGCGCCTCTCTCCGAGCAGACCGTCGAGCTGCTGCGAGAGCCGCTCGAATCGGCGCTCGCAGCGCTGCCAGTCGCCAGTGCGATTCGTGTAGCGCTCGTAGAGGACGACGGAGAAGTGGCAGTGGATCACCGTCAGCGCCAAGAAGCCAACTGCAGACAGCCAGCGGATGGCGGCCGTGACGCGTCGCAGCGACATCCATCGCCAGCGACACGCAGCGGCCATCCTTGTCGGGTCCGCTGGCCAGTCTTCTCGACTAACTAACTACCGCGCTCCGGTCAGCAGTGTCGAGTGAGCGCCGCGCAACAGCCTTGGAGACAGCGCCAAACAATTGTCGCTACCCTCGACTCAGTGAGACCGATACCGACACGCGCCACGAACGCAAAACAATCGGAGAGTTGGGGGATCAAGTGCTCGACCGTCGCCGTCGCTTGCGCTTTTTGCTCTTCTCGTCAGACGACGACGAAGACGACGTTGAGCTGTCGGAGCTGGATGAGGCCGACTTCTGCCGTTGCTTCTTTTGGGCACTTCTTTTCTTGTCGGAATCGGCAGGGGAACCGCCACGATTGCGAGGCTTCTTCTTGGCGGACAGCGACTTCGACTTCCGGTCCTTACGCTCCTCGTCTCTCAAAGCATAAAGGAGCGACTCACACGCACTCAATCTAACGCAGGCGGACAAAACAATGCACAAACCGCTTTTTCCGCTTCTTCCTTGTCTGCACTCGTTTTTTTAACTTTTCCGCCTGTCGCAGTCGTTCTAAAAGCAAAAGCCTCGTCACCGTCAACTGCGTCCATACGCAAGCAGGGTTGCATAAAAAAAAAAAATTTCAAGTTTTTTTTTTTAAATTAAAAAAAAATTTTTTTTTAAAAAAAAAATTTTTTTTTAAAATTGACTTAGGAGCCATCATTGGCGCCAAATACCTGTACTATAAGATACTTTTAGCCTATTCGAGTGTCAAACACAAGTACTAGTGCTTCCCTAAAGCCTTTAGAAGCGTATTTATCATCGTTTTAGTCAAATGGTGACAAAGCCGCTGTCTCTAAATGGTCGTGTACGGTATCGCACTATGTTGGGAACCAGTTGGGAACCCCAAAAAGAGCTTGGTTTTGGTGCTAATAAGCAAGTTTAATGCATGAATAACTACTAATTGTACCATCGAAACACCATTTAAACGCCTTTTTGCCACTCAAAAGCTAAATTTTACCCAAAAACAGAGAAAACTTTTTTTTTTAATTTAAAAAAAAAATCCAACTTTTTTTTTTTAAAAAAAAAAAAATTTTTTTAAAAAAAAACTTTTTTTTTTTAACTATGTGCAACCCTGTACGCAAGTAATCTGTACTCTGTTCAGCTCAGTCGCTGCCAGTTGGAGGACCAGGGGGGTTGCTCCTGAGCAGGACTGTGCGCACTTGCGTGCTAGTCTTAGTCAGCCGAGCACTCACGCCTCTAGGGCAGCACCTTGTAGCTGCAGCGGTGTCTCTAGGTCCGATGCGTTGTCGTCGTCGTCGCTGGATGTGGAGGAGACGTCGGGTGGGGAAACCTAAGTCCATTGTACCATTGTACAATTGTACCATTGTACGGAGAGAAGCACACCTTAATATTTTAAACGCGTTGACTCTCGATGCTCAACTGTTAAATACTAAACAACGCGCGCCCCACATGCTCGCCGCGGTTTCGCTTTTTGAAGTTGAATGTAGAGTAGAGAAACTGTGCTAGAAAATGAACGGCGACAAACCAAACGACAACATCAGCTCGGAGGGCTTGCTGAAGCCGCACTTTGTGGATTCGGTAGACGACGCACTGTGTGTGCTGTTGCCCGGCGGAAAACTCAGCGAGTTTGCGGCGGCTCGCAAAGTGCCTCTCAGCTTGCCTGCTGCTTTGAACGAGTGCTCCTTTCTCGTCGACTGCCAATCGCTGGCTAATCCGCTGGACGGCGCTGGAGTGCGCCTACTGTCGGCGTCTGCCGGCGCGCATGCCGATAAAAGCAATAGTTGCGCTGCTTTTAGGTCGCTGCTCCTCCTGTGGCGGGATCCCTCGTGGCACCGACGCGCGAGCAGCTGCAGCAGTTGAAGGTCACCCGCCCGCTCGTCTTCACGGAACCCTTCCACAATGAGGAGCTGTTCTGCCTTCGTCTGCTCGACGAGTGGCGTCGCGAGGGGCACCAACACAAGCAGTGCGTGTCCTGCAAGGTGCGCCGTGCGAACATACATTTAACTTTGTGTGGTGTCTGAAAATTGAAGGTGGGTGTGACCACACGGAATTTGACCTCGTTGAGTTTGTGTGGTTGCTGGGATAAGGAGTCCCATTTCGGGGAAAGTGTCTAGCAGGAATAATTGCAATTTGTAAACCTATTCGAAGTTCAAACCATATTTAAGTCGAAGAATTCCTATACCCCCACTTTTTACTCAGGAGAGCCCCCCCCGTCTCTTGAACAGTCGTTTACCTCCCCCCCCCCCCACCCGGCCCGCCCCGGGTGTGGTTTTGGGACGGCCAAAGTGTGAGAACCAATTTATTTTGCGCTACCGTCTACCACCGTGGCGCCCGAAGATCTCGTGTTCGTCCACAGCGAGCGCTTCTGGATCCCTGGGCAGCAGCGCTACTCGACTCAGCTCCGCGCAATGGTGGTCCACTGCAGATACAGCTGCATCGCCACCCGCTACCCGTACTTCTCCACAAAGTTCGTGAATTCCGATTCCGTGACTGGCAAGCTATCGTTGTCCCACCGCGAACAGTTTGCGCGTCACTTTGGAATTTACTTTTGAACGTTGGTTGTAATATGTAGATCTGCCTCGTTCAAAAGAATCTCACGCTAATCGCTAATCTCACGCTAATCGGGAATGGTGTTGGGGTCGCGTCGCTTGCCCGCTGTGTAAAACTTGGGTAGCGCCGTTTGCTGCAGTGCTAGTCGCATTTGAAAGTTCAGGCTGCGTCGGTGTGTGAGGTGCACTGTGAGCGTGTTGAAGCGTTGAAATGTAAACTGATTTTGTTGAATATTTGGTAAAGTCTCGTCACGGACAACAACATCGAGACTTGATGCATAATGGCCCACCCTGTACAACCACATGGGAATTGAGATCAAAGTATGGAAATGTAGCTTAATTCATTGAAAGATTACATAGGATCACTGTTGTAAGAAATGACGCGTTGTTGTGACGCGCGAAATGACGCGTGTGACGCGTTGTTTTTCGTATTTAACAGTTGAGCACTGAGCGTCGACGCATTTAAAATATTAAGGTGTGCTTCTCTCCGTACAATGGTACAATTGTACAATGGTACAATGGACTTAGGTTTCCCAAAAATTGTTGACTGGGTAACAATTTTGAATTTGCGCGCACAACGAAACAATTGAAGTATAAATCACGTTGGTAACAAAACGTTACTTTTTGTTACCCGGTCAACAAGGTAACGAAGTATAAATTGGGCCTTACAGTAAAAGTGATATGTGCCATCATTTCACAATCTTGAGTACCAAGTACATACCCTACATTCAATCTTCGATTCTCGTTCATCTTTATTCCACTTCTGTTAGCCTGTACCTATGGACAGGACTGTCATCTGTGGACGTCCAGGCAAGGACAAGACCCGCTCTCGTCTCTGAGTCCAAGGAATGAAAGGCAAGGAATGCTCATCAGGGGTGGTCCTCATGCAGCCTGGACTGCCTTTCCAGTGATCCAAGCGAGCGAGTGAAGCGAGCACAACAAACGCCGAATATGTGACGTGTTGCTGCGTTTGGTTCGATTATACACGGTTTGTCCATACTGAAGTTGATCATCTGATGAAGTGACTACTTTAATACCGCGTTTTTTCAAACTGGACCTAAAGGAGCGCCACATATTCTCCTTTTTTGCAGCCACCTGCAAAATTTTCCTTAATCTATATTACTAAAGCACAATGTTTGTCTGTCTGTCTGTCTGCAACGCAGCGCAGCGAGTTGTGCTGGATGGATTGAGCTGAAATTTCGTATGAAGATTGCTTGGCACATTTCATCGTCAAAATAAGAGTGGCACCGCTGAAGCTACCGTAATCCTTGAGTTACGCAAATTTCCCATACGTGTTTGATCGAATTTGAGAATTCAGTGTCAATTCTGCTTGGGACATATGTAATCCACCGTGCTGATCACGAATATCACATCCGTGTTCCAGTGCGATACCGTAATCGCGAGATATTTTGCATTAAATACGCAAATTGCGCTTGATTGAATTTGAGAATTCAGCGTCAAATCTGCTTGGGACATATGTAATTGACCACGTTGATCACGAATCTGACATTCGTTTTTCAATCTGCTACAGTAATGACAATATATAGCATTATCCTTTTCTACAGTAGTATGACTGTTTATGGGTTCTGTCTGCAATGCAGCACAGAGAGTTCTGCTGGATGGATTGAGCTGAAATTTTGTATGAAGATTGCTTGGCACATTTTACCATCAAAATAAGAGTTGCACTACTGAAGCTATCGTAATCCATGCGTTATGCAAATATAAATAAATTATATGATAATACAGCACATTTTTGCGTGCTTCTGACTTATCAGAAGTGTTTAGAAAGGCATTCCATACAGATCAATGGTGTAGTGTTATGGTGTACGCTACTTTTCTGGAGGTCCTGGGATCAAACCTCTGCCATAAAAATACATGTAGCTTTTTTGTTTATAACTTTTTTGTTTTGCACGTGTTAATGCTATAAAAAGTTTGAACTTTTTATTATTTTTTACTTTGTTTTGAGGTGTTGACGCCATAAAAACTTGTATTACACGCACACGCACGCACGCATTAGCTAGCACGCACACACGCACGCACGCAGGCGCGCACGCACGCATGAACGCAAGCACGCACGCACGCACGCAGGCGCGCACGCACCTACGCACGCACGCACGGACTCGCGCGCGCACGCACGCACGCACGCACGCACGCACGCACGCACGCACGCACGCACGAACGTACGCTAGCACGCACGCACGCACGCACGCACGCACGCACGCACGTACGCACGCACGCACGCACGCACGCACGCACGCACGCACGCACGCACGCACGGAATATGGTTCAAGTTGAGGGTAAAAAAGCCCGAACATACCTATATATGCGAACGCGCACGCATGCACGCACGCACGCACGCACGCACAGACTCGCGCACGCACGCAAGCACGCAAGCACACACGCACAGACTCGCGCACGCACGCACGCACGCACGCACGCACAGACTCGCACACGCACTCCCGCACGCACGCCCGCACGAACGCATGCACGCACGCACGCACGCACGCACGCACGCAAACACGCACTCACTCAAACACGCACTCACGCTCGCTCGCACGCACGCACGCACGCACTCACGCACGCACGCACACGCACGCACGCACCCACGCACCCACCCACGCACGCACGCACGCACGCACACGCGCGCACGAACGACCGCTCGCACGCACGCACGCACGCACGCACGCACGCACGCACGCACGCACGCACGCACGCATGCACGCACGGAATATGGTTCAAGTTGAGGGTAAAAAAGCCCGAACATACCTATATATGCGAGCGCGCACGCACGCATGCACGCACGCACGCACGCACGCACGGACTCGCGCACGTACGCAAGCACGCACAGACTCGCGCACGCACGCGTGCACGCACGCACGGACGCACGGACGCACGCACGCACAGACTCGCGCACGCACTCCCGCACACACGCACGCACGAAAGCATGCACGCACGCAAGCACGCACGCAAACACGCACGCACGCAAACACGCACGCACGCATGCAAGCACGCACGCACGCACGCATGCACGCACGCACGCACGCACGCACGCACGCACGCACGCACGCACGCACGCACGCACGGACTCGCGCACGCACGCTCGGACGGACTCGCGCACGCACGCACGCACGCACGGACTCGCGCGCGCGCGCGCACGCACGCACACGCGTGTATCCCTGCCTAAGCGTAAGCCTACCTAAGCGTATAAGCCTGGGCCTGCGCCTAAGCCTGAGGATGGGGCGTGATCATTCTTTAGTGTTAGGGAATTGGAAGCGTCAGACAGCGATCCTAGCTTAGAGCAGGTCCAAAGGCCTTGCACAAGCAGGCAGGATGAGAGCGCCGCTTTGGCAAGTCGCTCCAAGAGGAAGAGAGGCCGTTCACAAATTTCGACGAGTTCTACAGAGCGGTCAAGGAGCTTCAGAAGAAATGTATTATTTAGTTTCTCAACGGCGCTCAAATGTTTTGCGGTGCAATTATTTATAGCAGACTACCGAGCAGTCGGTGGCGCGTGCACAAGCCGATCGGGAAGCTGCAGCGCTGCGCCTGCAGATCACGATGCATGAACATATGTGAGCAACCATGCAGATTATACAAAAAAGCCAATTATTATTAGCTGGCTCTGAAGGGTTGATTAAAGCAATTAGCCCGCCGCCACAAAATATGGGATTTATGGCGTCTGCCCAAGATAGTGTCAAATTTTTAATATCGAATGTAATGACTGGACGCAAGAATAAAGCGTTACAACATTCAAGGTACTGTAAAATGTTTTCATGTATTGCAGAAGTGCATTGGTTGCATTGGTTGACTTCCTTTGGCTTTTGCTGCAGCACTTTACAGATTCGTCATTGTTGCTTTTCAACTGAGCATTCGCAGCAGGATTTTATGACACATTGTATTGACGATGAGACACTACAGAGGACATGAAAATATTGATACTGAACCACTTTGGAGCACTTTGCAAGCAGGAGTCCTGAGTTGAAGCGGCTAGTACATATACATATACATACAGTGCGTATGCCAACGTTGTGATCAATCTAGTGGCGTGAACCAAAGCGGGCGAACGCAACAGGAGACCGCGTTTGCGTGGCATGGGTTATGTCCATTGCAGTGAGTGAAGCCGCTGAGCATCTGTAGGCTGCAAAAAGCAGACTTCTTAAACCGACGCTTTAGCGCTACGCGTACAAACCACACTGCGGCAGTAGTACGTGCGGCATCTCAACATTCGCCGCCCTTCAACTTTGAGTTAGCCGCCGTCGCGGATTAGAAGCAGCAAGATCAGAAGCTGAGCAGAAGCAGCTGGGGCATGTGCACAAGACTTGGGGTTGAAGACCACCTGCAATACAGTCAAACATACACCTCCAATCTTCCACTGACCAATACATGGGAACGATTCCATAAGGGACCCAATCACTAGCGGATCCAGAGGGCGTATAATTGTAAATGGGAGGGGGGGGGGGTTGGGGCCCCCAGAATTTTTCCAACTCCCCCCCCAACCCTCCCCCCCAGAATTTTCCCAAGGGATTTTCTCTGTGTAAAAAGTTAAAAGTGAGTAATTGTTGGTGTATTTCTGTGATTTTCAGTGTTATATGACCATAAAACAGCTAAATAACACTGTTTAGACCCTATTTATACCCATTTTTGACCAAAAAGTACCAGTGTAACTCCAAAAATGGCTGGCTACCCCCCCCCCCCACTTTTTGCTCCAGACCCCCCCCCCCCCCACAAGAATCGGCCATTTACTCCCCCCCCCCCCCACTCTTCTAGACCCGGTTACAGGTATGGCACCCACGCAGGCACGGCAAGCGTCACACGCGTGTCTGTACGTGAGCCTAAGCCTAAGCCTGAGCAAATCCTAATTTGAAGAAGTATATTATTAAAGAATATTTCAGTGCGCGCTTCCCCGCTGGGTCCCCGAATAGCTGGAGGCTTACGATGGTACGATGGTTACGGGAAAACGGATCTGGAAGGGGAAGGGGACGAGTCTGGAAGGGGACAAAATAATTATTTGGGTGCGTTATAATCTACGCCTTTTTATTGTCTCTCTTGTCGCCTCTCGAAAGTTATTAGTGCTTTTTGTTCTCTTTGTTGTCGCCTCCCGAAAGTTATTAGTTCTAAACTATCAAACACAAAAACTATAGAATATTAGAATTCCATGCGAATTGAGGTGGCGGAAGCGGTGGTGCGCGACGGCTTGTGTGACACGAGATTCGGACACGGATTTAGCGGACGAACAACAACCTAACAAACGAATTGATTATTATCGCTTCACTGTCGCTTTTAATTAATAATCGCTTCACAGCCACTTCGCGCAACCTACATCTTAAAGCCTACAAATACACACCAAAGGCGCGAGCCAGTTTCTCGCGGTGGCTCAACAACAACTTGCCCTTAGTGTTGGAGACGTCGAGCAATTTGTTGCGGAAATACAAGTAACGTCATGACACAGCTATATCTACAGCGGATGACCATGTCTCGCATGGCCGTCGAGTAGCGCTGCTCATTCTGCTGCCAATACGCGTACCGCTCCCGGTGGACCAGCACGAGGTCTTCGGGTGCCGCTGTCGACGTCGGCAACCGCAGCTGAACGGAGCAGCAAAACAGCGTTTTGCGAGGCACGCTCACTGCAAAGTTCTAGCGGGGAAGCGGTTGTTGATAACCATTGGGTGTGGGTGCTGGGGTCCAGCAGCCGATGAGGCCGAGGTCCGGCCCGACAACCTTGCAGGTCAGGTCGATGTACCGCGGCCTCTTGTGAGCGCCTTCTTGGCGTTCACCTGGTTCATGCTGTTGCCGCCAACCACGCAGATGCGCTTGAAGAAGCTCTGCATGTTCTCGTCCGCTGCAGCACACCACAATGTGTGTCATGCTCCAATCCAGGGATACAATACACTACCCATTTAGCCGTGGGGTGGGTGGAGGGGGATTGGCCCATCAATTACGCAATAGCACGCATAAGGAAAAAAGAAGGGCTGCGGGTCGTGTACGTGATTGACAGAAAAACACTGGCAAACAACCGAGGAAGACGAGCAGACGACATTCTCCCTTCTGGTTCTTGTCGGGTTGTGCGTGCCGCACAATGTCGCCAATGGAGACCGTCTCAAGCAGCTTGTTGAAGTCGACCGCCGATCTACGGCCAGCCGGGTCTGTTCGATTTGCATCATCCACCTTTCTTGTGAAAACTTCGCGAGCAAGATTCGACTCGACAATCACTGCGACAAAAAAAAACGCAACGGTGTTGCGCTCGGCGGCCGAGCGGTATAGGCGTCGGCGATGAGCCTTGGCTCGTTCGAGAGTCAGCGTCGGCTTTTCATCGCTGTCGCCCTCTAGCGTCTCGTGCATCACCTACAAAAAGACGCCGAAAATTGGTCAGCAGTGAGTAGACAGACGCGCCTGCGTGTTGAAGAACGCCTCTAGCGCGGCCATGGCGTCGCCGCTCGCGGACCTCTGGCGTGCCGAAGGGGCCAAAAAGGCAGAGGAAGAGTAATATCTTTTGTGGGGCGAAAAGGAGGAGGGCATACACGATAGCGCACCCAAATAATTACGTAAAGTTCTGTCCCCTTCCAGACTCGTCCCCTTCCCCTTCCAGATCCGTTTTCCCATGGTTACGCTTAAATGCAGCACACGTTAAATGCAGCACAGGTTGTATATGCTAAAGAATGCAGGCAGGTAAAGTATGCAGGCAAATCGAATTTCGCGGCCTAAGCCTAATGTCGCTACTCTACCGATTGTAGCGAGATAATGTGCTGCAACTACGGTAACAGTTTCTTGTTATTCGTCTCGCCCCGTTTCCGCGTCAACCATCAACGCTTTTGTTCTTGCACTCTCCCGCCCCACGTTTATGGCGCCGCGGTCCGTCTGTGCGGCGCGTCTTTTGTTCTCAAGTGCCTGGGTCGCCAGACGCCGCTGAGCCGACGCGTCTCCCTACCCTCGCGTCGGCAGTTGGGAGTGGAGTGAACTGAGGTGAGAAAAGAAGGAAAAGATAGAGGCGCTCGGCGAAACGAAAGCAATGTGTCGCGCACAAAGCCCAAAGTCGCGACACCTAAGACTAAGCCTAAGCAAAAACCTAAGCAAAAGCCTAAGCCTGAGCCTAAGCAAAGCCTATGCCTAAGCTGAAGCCTAAGCTAAAACCTAAGCCTAAGCCTAAGCAAAGCCTAAGCCTAAGCAAAAACCTAAGCCTAAGCAAAGCCTAAGCCTAAGCCCAACCTTAAGCTAAGAAAAAGCAGCTGAAGTCAACTTGCTTGCATACATTACCTGCTTGCATGCCTGCATCCTTTATCACATACAACGTGTGCTGCATTTAACGTGTGCTGCATTCAACTGACACCGCTTACGATAAACTACGCAGGCATGCAGGCAGGTAAAGTATGCAGGCAAGTTGACCTTTGCGGCTTTTTTCAAGGTATTTCTCCTGAATTTTTTTCTTGGAATCGCTAGGCTCGCAGTCCAGCAGCTTCAAGGCTTCCCACCATATTTTTCCACACCATCCTAAGCCTAAGCCTAAGCAAAAGCCTAGACCTAAGCCTAAACGAAGCCTAAGCCTAAGCAAAAGTCTAAGCCTAAGCCTAAGCAAAGCCTAAGCCTAAGCCAAACAAAGCCAAAGCCTAAGCAAAAGCCTAAACCTAAGCCTAAGCCTACTAACTAAGCCTAAACATAAGCCTAGAAAAAGCCGCAAGAATGGACTTGCCTGCATACTTTACCTGCCTGCATGCCTGCATGCTTTACCGTATGCCCACCTGGAGAGTGTTTTTTTCCCCCACTTTTGATCGGACCCGCCTCACCTCAAAGTGTTGTGGAGTCTAATTTCATTAATAATAATTGATTTAGGCAAAAGGAAGCGTACAAGACGTGAAAGGTCTTTCTAGAACAGCATGGATGCTCCTGCGTTGAATGGCGAGGCGAGCGTTGTGGAAAACGGATGTCAGGACGAGTTGCCGACCGTATCGCCCGAAGCGGCAGCGGAAGCCGAGAAGATCAAGGACGAAGGAAACGACTACTTCAAAGGTCCAAAGCTGCGTATTCAACAGCCGAAGTTTTTTGGTCCAGTTTTCTTTCGATACAGAGGCGCACTTTGACAAGGCGATCGAGAAGTATTCGGAGGCGATTGAGCTGAATCCCAACGTGGCCGTCTACTATGGAAATAGGAGCTTTGCTTACCTCAAAGAAGAGCTCTACGGCTACGCTCTGCGGGTACGTTCCTGCCGCCTGCCGCTTGTCGAAAGAGAAAGTGCGCATGTGGGATGTGCACCGATAGATCACTCTCTTCACCCCCCCCCCCCCTACATAATATGCACACGTGTGTCCATGGGGGGTGTTCCCCTCTCCTGCCGGACCCTATTGCTCCCCCCCCCCTCCTTGGCTTTCATTTTCTGAACCTCACGCCAATTTTCCTAGTAAAATGGAAAATGGCAGGGTTTCATTTGTGTTCGTTGTGGCATATTGGTGGATTTGATGCTATTTTTGGCTTCTTATATTTGGACCCCCCCCCCCCCTGGGCCGGGCCCTGTTTCCGTGGTTCCCTATCCCCCCATGAACCAAAGAAGTGTGGGCACTGCATGCAGGACGCGGAGACGGCGATCTCCCTGGACCGTTCCTACGTGAAGGGCTACTATCGGAAGGCGACTTCGCACATGGCCTTGGGCAAGTTCAAGCTGGCGCTCAAGGACTACGAGGCCGTGAGTGTCGACGTCTGCGTGGGTGGTCCCTCCCTCCCCCCCCCAGGCGTGCAATCCTGTCAGGTGGTGCGCGCACGGCCTCGGGACGGGGACGCGCGCAAGAAGTTCGACGAGTGCCAGAAGGTCGTGAAGCGGCAGGCCTTCGAGCGCGCCATCGCCGTCGCTGAGGACAGTCGCTCCATCGTCGACCAGATCAAACTTGAGACCATCGGTGCGCGCCCTGCCTCTCTCCCTCCCTCCCTCCCTCCCCCCTCCCTCCCTCCCTCCCTCCCTCTCTGTACAAGCTTCAGCTTCAGCTTCAGTAATACCCCCTACAGTTTTACTGTTCAATGTTCATCCCCCGCCCAAGTGGATTAATAACTCAGCAATGAGATCCGAACCCTGCCTGTCTACGGGGGCGCCGAAGCGGCTTCCCATCCCGTACCTCTAACGGGGTAGCTTAACCACCTCCAACTGGAGGAGTCTCCCCCCCCCCACCCATACACTATCCTTCCACTTCCAAATTTTTTCAAAAGGAGTTTCACCCTGTCTGAAACGATAAAACGACGTGCTTTTCACTGTTATACGACCATAAAATAGCTAAATAGCACTATTTAGACTCTGTTTTCACACATTCTATCTAAACTATGTCACAAAAGGTCAGGTATCCCCTTCTGCTACAGATCCTGGAGGTCCTACCAAAAAAGTGCCCCCCCCACTCGGCCAGACCCAGTTACATGAGCGTATCGGTGGTTGCAGAGATCGAGTCCAACTACGAGGGTCCGTGTCTGGAGGAGGGCAAGGTGACGATCGACTTCATGAAGGCGCTGCTCGAGCTCTTCAAGAACCAGGGCAAACTCCACCGCAAGTACGCTTACCAGGTTGGTATATCCCGAATGGCCGACGGGGCGAAGTTGCACTCGGTGGCGGCAGTGATTCTTCTTCTGTCACAGATTCTGCTGGACATTCGAGCCATGTTTATGGAGCTGCCCACTCTCGTCGACATCACCGTCGAGACGGTGGGGGTGGAGACAGCGCTTGTGCACCGTCCGAACGAGCGCTTGGTCTTGCTCGCTGGCGTAGGGCGCCAAGTTCACGGTGTGCGGCGACATCCACGGCCAGTTCTACGACCTGCTGCACGTGTTCGAGCTGAACGGCCTGCCCTCGCCCACCAACCCCTACCTCTTCAACGGCGACTTCGTCGACCGCGGCTCCTTCTCCGTCGAGACCATCTTCGCGCTGTTCGGCTTCAAACTCCTCTATCCCCAGCACGTCTTCCTCTCCAGGGGTGCGTGCCTGCGTGCGTGCGTGCGTGCGTGCGCATCCATCCATCCAACGGCGAACGTCCGCGCGGTCAGGGAACCACGAGAGCCACGTGATGAACCAGATGTACGGCTTCGAGGGCGAGGTCAAGTCCAAGTACACGGGCCAGATGGCGACACTGTTCACGGAGATCTTCAACTGGCTGCCTCTCTGCCACCTCATCAACAACAAGATTCTCGTGCGCGCCTTTGGCTCTGTCGAGGGGGGCGGGGTGGACCGAGTGACGTCATACCGGATGTCTTCAGTGTATGCACGGAGGCATCTTCCAGCAGGACGGCGTCACCCTCGAGGACATACGCAAGACGCAGCGCAATCGACAGCCTCCCGACGAAGGTGAGTTCGCCTGGGCGGAATTCTTGTGAAAGCGCATGAGTCGGTCTCAGGGATCATGTGCGACCTCCTCTGGTCCGACCCCACCGAGTTGCGGGGCCGGTCGCCCTCCAAGCGCGGCGTCGGCTGCCAGTTCGGACCCGACGTCACCGACGCCTTCCTCCGCGCCAACAATCTCAACTACATCATCAGGTTGGTTCGCTCTTGCGCCGCTCCACCCACCGAGGGAACGCGCAGTAAGAGGGGCCGTGCAGGAGCCACGAAGTGAAACCGGACGGCTACGAACTCCACCACGGCGGCAAATGCGTCACCGTCTTCAGCGCGCCCAACTACTGGTCGGTCGGAGCCAACGACCCTACCACCCCCCCCCCTGGGCCTCCCTATGCTCCCTCCTCCTTCCGGGAAATTGAGTCTGGAGGTGTCGGGGAGGGCGGCATTTTTTTAAGACTCCTGAAGTCGGGATGGATTTTACGCGTCCTATCTCTCCCAAACTACTTAGAACGAAACTCTTGCACCTAAAATTGGGCTAAAAAGGACCAAACTGTGTGCTGGGGACTTCGGTATTTCTTGGTCTGGTCGTGTGGTGTGCTGCAGCCCGGGGGCGTTGCCGTTTGGGAAGTTGGGTATGGCTTGTTTCAGCGACTCGATGGGCAACCTGGGGGCGTTCATCACGCTGACGGGCAGCGAGGACTTGAAACCGGAGTTCACGTCCTACGCGGCCGTGCCCCACCCGCAGGTCAAGCCCATGGCCTACTCCAGCTTCCCTAGCAGCCTCTTCGGCTTCGTCTGACGCACCGCGCCAACTGGCATCCTGTCTAAGGAAGAACTGCTGCTCGTCAGTGCCCCCCCCCCAGTCAACCTGCCTGCCTCCCCCCCCCCCCCGGGTTCAAGAGACTCATTCTCTCAGACCAGACCAGATATGCGTGTAGCAGTGCTCTAATAGGTACAAGGATGGTGTCCGTGCTTGTACAGTACCCGCACAAGAGCTACGCCGCAGCGCTGGCTCCTGCCATTGTTTTAGCGTGCCGTCTGTGAAACACATGAATGCACGAGCGCACCGATGAAATTCAAAGAGTACAGGGAAATTGAGGAATTGCGCTTGTGGAGACTAACTACAGCAGTTGTTCGACGGTTGTCCCTTTTGCCATTTGACCGATGTCTCGTCTGGTGGTTAGCTTCTAAAAGTTTGACTCCTGTTAAACGTGTGTATGAACTGACTGGTGCTTGGTGTTCAGCGCAGCGGCCGTTCTGAGTGCAGCGGCTCGGCAAGAGCTGTTGAATGACGACGAAATATGGTAGCTATGGAGGGGGGGGGGGGGGCGGTAGTCATTTGCGCAAGCGGGTATGGGTGCGCAGGTCGCCCCCGTTTGTCCCCCGCCCCCCCACTCGGGCCCGTCTAATTGGAAAGGTAGGCGTCGTCGTTGGCATTCGCCTGGCCGAATCGCCCTGGACGGCCAAATCCGTTTAGGACGCGTCGTGCGCGCTCCACTCCTGCTGCTGTTCAGTCCAGCGCCCCCGATGCTGCTCCAACGGTTTTTCCGCAGCCGGCGCAAGCCGCCTTGGCTCCACGGACTTGGGACGCAGCGCCCACGCCGCCATCCCTCCGCCGCTCACTCGGCCCGGCCCGGGCCTGCAGCGCGACACGCGATTATCTTCACTCGACCCCCCTCGCAACTGTCGCCGCCTCCCCGCAGGCGGCAGCGCCGAATTCGGTTTCGCCCTACGAGGGGAGATGGAGAGAGATTCTATTTCGGCTTTGCAACCAATCGACCCCGGGACTAAGCCGTGTCTTTCTTCTCGGCGGAGTTGGCGCGATGACCGATCGCGTCGCGACGGCGCATTGGACGGGTGCCCTTGTTGAGTGGGTGATGCATAATTGACCGACGTCTCTGCTCCGGACGGTCGCGTTCGTCTCTCGTCGTCACCACGCCTCCTCCAGTGGCGCGTCGTCCCAAGCGGTTATTGCTAATTTGGTGCGGGCCCCTCCGCGACGGCGCCCCGGGCGTGTCGTTGATTAGAGCGCCGACGCACGGCGACGGCGACGACCACGCTGACGGCCGAGGACGCCGACTGACGACGTCTTCGGGCAAACGACGCGCATTGTTTCTTTGGGCGGCGACGACGACTAGCGCGCGTGCGTGCGTGCTTTGATTGGCGAAATAGGCGCCCCCGAGCGTTCCGGGCCCACCGTCGCTCGAAGCTTGCGAATTGGCCTCGGCTACGCTTTCGAGAAAGAGAGAGAGAGCGACTGAGGAAAGAGGACGTTTTTCCGCCTCGGCAGATGACGAGCGAAGTTGCGGAAAGTCGAACGGTGGGCTCGGTGGAGGCGGCGTCGGTGGCCACGGTGGTGCTGGGAGTGGGCGGGCGCGCGTTGGCCGACTACGTGACGCTGGCTTGCCTCTTCGCCTTGGTCGTCGTCGGCATGCCCGCCAACCTGCTCGCCCTGCGCTGGCTCTGGAAGCGGCGCACGAGGCCCGGCTCTCGACTCCTACATATCCACCTGGGACGCTCGACGACGCCAGGCGCTACACCACTCTATATTTACCTAACTTGTTGCTACGAAGGAGCCCGCACCGCCCAAAGTAGGAGTGCGCACTGTCAACTCAATCATTGCCGTATTCACTCAACTCAAATTGAATGCCGTATTCACTCAAATTGAATGGGCTCGCTCTGGTTGAACTGAGATTGAGCTGTGTCGTCTGGGAGCTTCGGGCGCGCAGGCCGCAGCCCGGACGCCCAACGGCGGGGCGTCGTCGCCCGCGCCCTCTAGAACGTGTCCGATTTGGCGGTGCTGTCGTTCCCGTGCGCGGGCAGCATCGTCTGGCAGATCAGCTACGAGTGGCAGTTCGGCGAGGCCGCCTGTCGCGCCATGCGCTTCCTCGACACGCTCAGTCTGGCGCCCAGCAGCTACGTACTCGTCGCCATCGCCCTCCACAGATACTACTCCGTCCACAGGCCCCTACAGGTGAGTCCTCCCTGCTCCCTGACCTCCCCCCCCCGCCTTTTCTAGTAGACGTCACCACCACCTCACTTGGTCTACTACTTGCGCCCTGCAGCGTACGTGCAGCCCCAGACCAGGTGGAGCATGCATCAAGGGCTATGATTGGTATACCATGTGTAATGGGCGGTCCCATGTAGAAATCTAGTTTTGAAAACCGATATTAGCTTCGTACATTCGAGCGCAGCTTACAGTCGCCTTGTATTTGTACGTACAATGTGTACAATGTCACTCGATATCTCAGCTGAAAGTGTTCGCGTCGTGCATTTTTTTGGTTGTATTGCGTGCCGCTGTATGCGACACTCGCGTCACGTTCGAAGCCGCCGCGACCGTCATTGCAGGCGCGCTCGAACCGACACGTGCGACGTATGCTGGTCGCTGCCTGGCTGATCGCGGTGGCGGGCGCGTCGCCGAGCGCCCTCTTCTACCGCGTCGCCGACGTGCCTCCCGGAGCCAACGACACCTTCGAGCAGTGCGTCGTCCAGTGGCTCGCCTACACTCCCCAGGTGCTCCTCCCTCCCCCACCCCAACGCGGCCGGCACGTCACGAAGGCGACTCCGCTCAGGACTTCCGCGCTAAATTCGGACTCGAGGCCGCCTGGGTCAAGGTCGCCTTTGAGACGTTTACCATCGTCCTCCTGTTCTTCTTCCCGCTCAGCGTGCTCATCTTCTGCTACCGACGCATTCTCTCCCAGATCTACCTGACGCTCATTCTCAGGCCCGCCGAGGCGAGAGCGCGCCCGCTTCCTCGTCGTACGCACGCACGCACGCACACGTACCTATACTCTGGCTCGCTGTAGAAGGCTGCACGAGTTGTCCGACTCAAGCTGAACAACAGCGCCGCCTCGTCGCCCACGGCGACCCAAGGCTGCAGTCGGTCGGTGGGGGCGTCGCCCGCGGAGCCGTCCGCCTTCAGCTGCGGCGCGCTCAAGACGCCCAAGGACGCGACCGCGCGCAGCTCCACCGTCTCTGGGACAGGTTCAGCCCATTGCTCCGTTCGTTTGTCTCTCGGAATTGAGATGACATGCTTTTTCTACTTTTGAGGAGCCGGGGCCGGGTGCAAAGTGGTTGAATGAAGAACTAACGAGTTTACCGCTCATGGAAGTCGGCACTTATGGCATACCGCACCGTTCCTCTTGGCGTTCAGTGGTCTTCCGTACGTTGGAGGGCGTGACGGTGAGTCGTCCGCTCAACTACAACGAGATGGAGCGCATTCAAAAGTCGCGCCGGAAGGCGCGTCGCGTCACCATCACGCTCGTCCTCGTCTACGTCATCACATGGCGCGCGCTCCCACCGCTCAGTCACTCTCCTCTCTCCCCCATTTCTAAACCCACAGAAAAAAGCATGCGTAAAACAAAAAAAGCACCTGAAATCAGAGAGGCGGTGGCGAGCGCGTTTGTGGGCTGCCTCTAAACACGATGTCGGCGCTGTCGCTGGCCTGGCCGTCGGCGTACGCGCAGATCGAGCGCTCCTTCTTCTTCGTGCACGCGCTCGTGCTCTTCAACTCCGTCGTCAACCCCTTCGTCTACGGCGGTCTCGACTTCGTCGACGCCTGCCGACGCCTCGCCGCCTCCGCTGCCGCGTCGCGCTGACAGCGCAGCTGCTGCTGGTGCTGCTGCCCACCGTTCGTCATCAGCTCTCGGCCTCTTCCTGGCCGACAGGCTTGATTGAGTACGTCGGCATCTGCTGTTGGCCGCGCCCAACACGAGGAGACGTTTGAAAATGGCGGCCGTTGGCCATCTTACAGCGCGAGCGAAGAAAGAAGCGAATGCAATGGTATTCCACTCGTCACGGTCCTCAAGTGCTGCATCTCTTGCAAGATATCGCTGGTTGTGTCGACAGCCGTGTGGGCAACGCTGAGACTCCGGCGCCAGTGCACCGTCCGCTGTGCTGAAGTCGCCCACTCGCCCACTAGTACTACGTATGTACTAGGTAGTACATACTCACTGGCTGGCGCACTTTGCACCATTACCGTCAGTCCTCCAATAGTTTCCCCAATGGGGGTAGCTAGCGAGGGCAGTGCTGTAAGATTTGCTTGGTTCTTGAAACGCGCGTGTACTGCACATCTCTCAATGTTGATCATGATGTGATGTGAGTACCAAATCTTTACTGCTATCCGTTATACAATTGTTGCGGTCGCGTTGTTGTGTCTGACAGCAGAGAGTTGATTTGCTGAAGCATCGTTGAAAAGACAATAAACGC
This sequence comes from Paralinhomoeus sp. GSCO2_6, assembly GCA_030248085.1. NCBI lineage: Eukaryota > Metazoa > Nematoda > Chromadorea > Monhysterida > Linhomoeidae > Paralinhomoeus > Paralinhomoeus sp. GSCO2_6. The sequence goes on along the minus strand of JASAMY010002976.1, from coordinate 1,730 downwards.
CAGAACAGTGAGTGGGCGGGCGGGCGGGCGAGCGCGCGTTCTCCCGTGTGAGTGCGACCTGTTGCCCTGCTGTATTACACTGGACCACTCTGTTTTTGAATGAAACAGCGAGCAGAGATGAGGAGCGTCGAAGTATAATGATGCTCTCTGTCTAGTCGGAAATACTAGTTACGACTCCGACTGTCGCAATTTATATCGGCACTGAGCTCGGTCAATGCGCAGCAGTGTATTTGTGTGGATGGTGTATTATTTGTATGGTGTAGATGGTCGCATTATGTTCACCATCTACATCATCTACTCTGTGCACACCGCTGACAGGTCAGATCAGTTGGATTGCTTGCAGTTCAGTTGCCTCTGTTCCTGAACTCTCCACATTGAGGCGTACTCGCCCTCGGGCCGTCCAACAAGCTCGTGGTGTCTGAACACAGTGAACACCTCCTACTCGTGTGTTCCCCTCTCCACAAAAGCATCGTCAGCTCGCCTGCCGCTCTCCACGACGCGTCCCTCCTTGAGCACGACGATGAGGTCGGCATCGACGATCGTAGAAAGGCGATGCGCGATGATGATCGTTGTGCGCGTTCTGAACAGCTGGCGAAGGGACGACAACACGTTCTCTTCGGTCGTAGCGTCCAGGGCGGATGTGCCCTATAATGCAGACCTACACAGTAACTTGCAAGTACATTGTACAGCTGTGCACGCCAATCGTTGTAGACAACCTCGTCAAAGATCAGCATAGAAGGGTCCTTTAGTATGAGGCGTGCAATGGCGACCCTCTGCTTTTCTCCGCCGCTCAACTTCAAGCCGCGTTCCCCGACGCGCGTCTGATAGCCTGCTCCAGACAAGGGTTCTACGCATTTGTTGGGACAGAGAGAGAGATACAGTACACAAAGGGGTGGGGGTGTGAGTAGTTAGTTACCCATGGGAAAGGCTGCGATAGAGTGGTGGACGTCGGCGGCGCGCGCAGCAGAGGCGATCTCCGCCTCGGAAGCGGTCAGTCGCCCATAGCGGATGTTGTACTCGAGTGTGTCGTTGAGAAGTACAGTGTCCTGGGTCACCACACCGAAATGGCGTCGCAGAGAGGCAGCCGACACCTATAGGCTTTACAAGTCAGAGGCATACGCATGTCATTGCCACGTGTCTTCCTCGGCGCACCACACACCATAGATTTAACACTCTGTCCCCTTCCTTACCTGGGCCACTGGTGCTGGTGGGGTGGGCTTGGGCTATTGCAAGGTAGGGGATTCTATTACGCCAACTGAAAATTCTCAAATTTAGTGGCGCTTCCGGCGGTCAAAAGCGCTCATGTTGCGCATGAGTTACCGCTGAAAATTATCTTACGCATAGATGAAGCCAGCACACACAAGTGTTGATTGGACAAGCAGGAAATAACAAGGAACTTCTCGACACAAGAGGCACGAAACAATATTAAGGAAAAATTTGCAGGCAGCTGCAAAAAGGGGAATATGTGACTTCCGTAGAGCTGAAGTCCACTTTGAAAAAAATATTGTATAGATAAGAGCATTGCAGCCCAGTCCACTTTGAAAAACGATTGTATAACAGCATTGCAGTTGATGTGGAGTCCACTTTGAAAAACGATTGTATAAGAGCATGCAATGGTATGAACAATCAATTTGCTTGTCACATATTCGGCGTTTTTAGCGCTCGCTACATGATGACAGAATACAGTGGCACTTAGCATACTAGGAAAAGCGCATATCTAACTACGCACA